>JAZKJV010006611.1:0-61501 GCA_037367405.1 Ottelia alismoides
TTTTTCTACGGTGGCCGTGAAGAAGGGCGACAAAGCCGTGGCCACTTACTACATCCGCAGCACGCGCGAGGAAGAGGGGCTGGCCACCTTTGTGTGGGAGCAGAATGTGAGCCCGTTCGAAAAATCCGTGACCGCCACGGCGACGGCCACGCGGGCCTGGAAGAAGGTGCAGGTGCCGATTGTCAGCGTGGCCGATTACGCCGCCGGCGCGTACAACCTTTCTTTCTGGGTGAACAGCCGGGTGCAGGAGATTGAGATTGGCGGCTTTTCGCTTAGCAACTTTGGGCCTGATGCCGACTTCCGCACGATGGACCTGGTGGGCTACCCGTATGAGGGGGCCGAGAGCGACGCGGCGTGGCGGAAAGAGGCGCTGGAGCGGATTGAGCGGCTGCGGCGCGGCGACATTGCCGTGGTGGTGCGTGATGCCGAAGGCAGGCCGGTGGCGAATGCGCCGGTGCAGGTGAAGATGAAGCGGCATGCCTTTGGTTGGGGCACGGCGGTGGACGGCGGTTGGCTGGGCCGCACGGGCACAGACGCCGAACGGTATCGCGAGGCGGTGAAGGCAAACTTTAACCGGCTGGTGCTGGAGAACGATTTGAAGTGGCCGTTTTGGGAGACGTGGGCGCGCAATTCCGCCGAAGTGGGGCTGACGTGGGCGCGCAACAACGGCTTCAACGAAGTGCGGGGCCACACGATCATCTGGCCGGGAAAGCGGAACCTGCCGGCCGATGTGGTGCAGATGCTGGAGCGTAACCCGGTGGACAAGGATGCGTTGCGGGCGCGCATTGAAAAGCACATCGATGCGGTGACGGCCTACACGCGGGGGCGGGTGACGGAGTGGGACGTGCAGAACGAACCCTTCGACAACAAGGACGTGCAGGCCGTATTGGGCGATGAAGAGCCGGTGGCGTGGTTCCGGCGGGCGCGGCAGAATGACCCGGCCGTGAAGCTGTATCTGAACGACTACAGCAACGTGGAGAATTCCGGGGCCAACACGGCGCACATCAACGAAAGCTATCGCGTGCTGAAGCTGCTGAAGGACAAGGGGGCGCCGGTGGATGGCTTCGGGCTGCAGAGCCACTTCGGCAGCGCCCTGTCCAGCCCCGAAAAGATGCTGGCCATCATGGACCGTTTTGCGGCGCTGGGCGTGGAGTTGCAGGTGACCGAGTTCGACATCAACATCAAGGACGAGGCGGCGCAGGCGCAGTTCACGCGGGACTACATGATCCTTTGCTACAGCCATCCGGCGATGACGGGCTTCTTGATGTGGGGCTTTTGGGCGGGCAAGCACTGGTTGCCGGATGGCGCGATGTTCCGGCAGGATTGGAGCCCTAAGCCGAACTACGACGTTTGGCGAGAGCTGTTGTTTAAGACCTGGTGGACCGACGAGGCGGGCACCACGGACAGCAACGGCGTTTTCCGGACGCGCGGGTATGCGGGCGAATACGACGTGACGGTGAACACCGCGGGGACGACCCGTACCTTTCCGTTAACGGTGGTGGGCGGCCAGACGAACACGGTGGCCAATGCGCCCGTGCAGCCTGGGGCCATTGCCAGCGGGGGCGTGGTGCATGCGGCCAGCTTTGCCGGCGGACCCGTGGCGCCGGGGCAGATTGTGACGATTTTCGGCACGGGCTTTGGCCCGGCGAACCTGGCCATGGCGAGTTATACCGGCGGACGGCTGCCGACCGCAGTGGGCGACACGCGCGTGCTGGTGAACGGCGCGGCGGCCCCGATGGTGTACGCAGCGGCGGGCCAGGTGAGCGCGATTGTGCCCTACGGCGTTAGCGGCACGGCGAATGTTCAAGTGGAGTATCTGGGGCGAAGACGGCGGCCGTGGCCGTACCGGTGGCCGAAGCTGCGCCGGCCTTCTTTGCCTGTTCCGGCAAGCCGGAGTTGCCGGTGGCTGGTGAACAACAGCGCCAACCGGGCCATCAGTTGTGCGGACAACTTTGCGCCGATTGCCCCGGGGGCGGTGTTGACGGCGTTTTTGACGGGCGAAGGCAAGGTGGACCGGGCGATAGCCGACGGTCAGTTGCCGGGCGCGCCGTTTCCGGCGCCGGAGGGCGGACTGCAGTTGCGGTTAAACGGACGGGTGATTCCGGCCTGTGGCGCCAGCTTTGCCGGGCTGGTGTATGCGGGCGTGACGCAGGTGAACTTCTGCCTGCCGGCCGATGCGCCTTCCGGGGCGCGGGTGACGCTGGAGGTGGGCGCCAAGGGGCAGTGGAGCAAACCGGTTTCGATTCCGGTGCAGTAGCTGCAGCGGGGCAATAAGACAGTCGGGCGTAAAACCAACGCGGCGCAGTAGCCGGAAGGGCCCCCGGAAGAGATCCGGAAGAGCCCCAGAAGAGTTACTGCGCCGCAGGTGTTTGTTCGAGCAGGAGAGGGGCGTTATCGGACAGGCAGGTACAGCGTCTGCGGCAGCTTTTGGCCGTCGAGCGTTACCTCCAGCAGTTGGTCGCCCGCCGCAAGGCCCGAAGGAACGGTGAGGTTGAACTGGTACAGGCCAACGAAGTTGGGGGCGAAGCCGGCGTAGGCCAGGGCGGCCTCTTGCCCGCCGATGGTGACGCGGACGGGGGCCACAATGCGGCTGGTGCCTTCGGCGATTTTGCCCGCAACGGGGTTTGAATCCGGCGTGACCCGGCCGAAGCCCAGGCCGTAGAGCAGCAGCACATCGCCGGCGCGGGCCGCGTTGTTGGGCAGGTCGGCAAAGGTGCCGTTGGCGATGAAGGTGCCGTTGACGCCGTTCAGGGCCGCCACGTATTGCTTATCCCCCACCTTGAAGCTGGCCGGGGCCAGCAGGCCAGGGGCAACGGGGCGCATGCTGAGTTGGAAGGCGGCCGAGGCGACGCCCTGCGCGGTGACGATGACGGGGATTTGGCCGTCGGTGGGCAGGTTGGCCGGCAGTTGTACGTTCACCTGCGTGGGGCTGACGAAGCTGACAAAACAGGGCTGGCCGTTGGCAGAGACCGTGACGCCGTTCAGCACCGTCGGGGCGTCGCGGAAGAAGAAGTCGGAGTTGCCCCAGGTGCGGCTGCTGTTGGCCAGGTTCGCGCCGTAGATTTCCATGAAGGAGCCGGGCGCGCCGTAGTTGAAGCCGCCGAAGGCAGAGGCGGCCGTGATGCCGCTGATGCTGACGACGGGCGGGGGCACGGCTTCGATGGTGGTCATCGAGAGAATCTGGATCAGATTACTTTCCTGCACGGTGGCGCCGCTTGAATAGTTCTGCAGGGGCCACTCGGTGAAGGCGCCGCCCAGGTTGAAACGGGGGACGGCGGCCATGCGGTCCATGACGGCCAGGCCCGTGCTGTTCAGAATGCGGGCGAAGACGGTGAAGCCGCCGTTTTGGCCGTTCAAGATTGCGGAGTTATCGACGAGATTGAAGAAGAACTGGTTGGTGGCGCTGTTCGGGTCATTGCCGAGTTTGGCCATGGCGAGGGTGCCGCGGACGGGGTTGACGCGGAATTCGTTCACCACGGGCGGGTCTTGCGGAATGGCGACGGGCTGGTTGTTGGTGAGGCGGAAGCCGCCACCTGGACAACGAAGCCGGGCACGCTGCGATGGAAGAAGCTGCCGTTGTAGTCGCCGCGGTTCATGTAGTTCAAAAAGTTGCGGACCGTGGCCGGGGCGTCGGAGGTGAGCAGGACGATGTCGATATCGCCCAGGTTGGTGCGGATGCGCACGTTTTGGGCGGCCACGGCAGGCGGAACCGACCAGGGTGGCCAGCAGGGCGAGGGTGGCAAAGCGTGGGAACGAGAAAAGAGAGGTAAGCACGGCTACCCAATAGTGTAGCCAGTTGCTTCCGCGGCTTACTGTAAAGGCTGGGCGGGCGCGCGGGAAGGCTGGTTGACGGGCGTGCTGGCGGGCGGGCTGACGGCCGAAGGCAGTTGCGGCCCGGCGCGGTGGCCCAGCGGATCTTCCACCGCGAATTTAGGGCCGTTCATGTCCCAATCCTCCAGCCGGTAAATGCGGCCCTGGCCAAAGGGGGGGCCCAATTCCCGGCCCGTGACGGTGACCTGATCTCCGCGTACGCGCACCCACAGCCAGCCGAAGTAGAAGCCGTCGGCAAAGCCCTTGTTGTTGGCCAGGTTTCGGGCAATGGTGCCGCCGCTGCTGCCCACTTCGACGTAGTTTACGCCTTCGTGCGTCAGGCGGACCAACTGGTGGCCATGGCCGCTGAAGACCGTGTGGACGCCATACTTTTTGGCCAGCTGGTGCAGGCGAAAATCGGCGCGCTTCATGGCGATGGGAACCAGCCAGTAGGGCCGGTGGAAGAAGATGAACTTGGGCGAAGCGGGGCCGGCCTGGCGCAGTTGCTGTTCCAGATAGTCCAGTTGCGGGTCAGAGATTTCGTCGGTGCGGGAGTTGTCCAGAATGAAGAACTGGGCGCGGCCGAAGCGGAAGGTGTAAGAGGGTTCGCGGCCGGTGGCCTGTTGGTACAAGGGCAGGCTGGCGGCGTTCCAGATGTCGTGGTTGCCGGCGGTGTGATGGAGGGGAAAGGGGGCAGTGGCCCAGAGTTGGCGCATGGCCTGCCATTCGGCGGCGGCGGTTTGGTCATTGCGGCCTTCAATGGCGTCGCCGATGGTGATGGCGAAGTCCGGCGAGAAGGCCAGCACCTCTTGAAAGACGCGCTCGTAGACGCCGGGCTGGGCGCTGCCGGTGCGGTCGGCCAGGATGGCGAAGGAGAAGTCATTGACGGGGCTTGCGAGGTTCTGGCAGGGGGCCTGGCGGCATTGGCGTTGGTCTGCTGCGCTGTTAGCAGTTGCCCGCAAAGGAGGGGTAAGAGGAGCCACGCTGAAACTCGATAAAGAAAATCTGCATTTTGCATGAGAATAATTGCCCCCAAAACACACTAGATTAACGAGTGCCCTTTTTTGATTTTGTAGTTGCCGCGCTGCTTGGGCCGCTCACCGGCTGGCTGGTGTTGTCCGGCCTGGACGATCTTTGCCTTTACTTCGCCTGGGGCATCACCAGACTGCGCCCGAAAAGCGCCCCGCCATCGCAGCAACAGCTTTTTGAACATCCTCGCAAACTTTTGGCCATCTTCGTGCCCCTGTGGCAGGAGCATGAGGTGGTGCGCCAGATGGTGCTGCATAATCTTACCGCGCTGAAGTATGACCGGGTGCAGATCTTCATCGGGGCGTACCCGAACGACCCGAAGACGTGCGATGAGGTGCGGTGGCTGGAAGGGCAGATGGACCGTGTGCACTTGGCGCAGGTACCGCACGACGGCCCAACAGCAAGGCGGACTGCCTGAACTGGGTGTACCAGCGGATGCTGCGCGAAGAACAGCGGCTGGGCCAGAAGTTTGAGGCTATCATCACGCACGATGCCGAGGATCTGATTCACCCGGAGTCTTTGCACTGGATCAACTTCTATCTGGATCAGGTGGACATGGTGCAGGTGCCGGTGTTGCCGCTGGCGACGCCGGCCTGGGAGCTGGTGCATGGCATTTACATGGATGAGTTCAGCGAATTTCAAACGCGGGACCTGCAGGTGCGAGAGCGGTTCGGGGGCTTTTTGCCCTCCAGCGGCGTGGGCACGGGGTTTTCTCGCCGGGCGCTGGAGAGCCTGGCCGATTCGGACGCCGATCGCATTTTTGACCCGGCCTGTCTGACCGAGGATTACGAGAACGGCTTCCGGTTGAAGGCCATGGGCTATGGGCAGACGTTTTTGCCGGTGTTTACGCGAGAGGGCAGTTTGGTGGCCACGCGGGAGTATTTTCCGCGGAAGTGGAAGGCGGCCGTACGGCAGCGGACGCGCTGGGTGACGGGCATTGTGTGGCAGGGTTGGGAGAAGCACGGCTTTGGCGGCGGGCTAGCGCAGCAGTGGTGGCACTGGCGAGACCGTAAGGGGATTCTGGGCAACCCGATCGGCTGTCTGGCGAACGTGCTGTTTGTCTACATGCTGCTGCGGTGGCAGCCGGTGATGGCGCTGCTGGCCGACAGCTGGGTGCCACAGGCGATGCCGTTCACGCTGGCGATGGCAGTGCTGCATGTCACCAGCCGGATGGCCATCGTGAAGCAGTATTACAGTTGGCCGATCACGCTGTTGGTGCCGGTGCGGATTGTGCTGGCCAACTGGCTGAATACGTCGGCGTCCCTGCGGGCCATGGGGCGGTATTGGAAGGCCAAGTGGCAGGGGCAGGGGCTGGTGTGGCTGAAGACGACGCATCAGTATCCGACCAAGAGCGACCTGGGCGCGCACCGGCCACCGCTGGAAGAGATTCTGGTGAAGAACCAGTACGTGACGGCCGCGGCCCTGGGCCGAGGCGCAGGCAAGCAAGCCGGACGATGTGACGTTGCCGGACTGGTTGCTGATTACCAGCGTGTTGCCGGAAGAGGAGCTATGGGAAGCGATGGCCCTGCAGCACTGTTTGCCGCTGGACCAGGTGGAGAGCAGTTCCGTGCGGCCGGCCGTGGCGCAGGCCTTGCCGGCGTCGATTGCCGACCATTTCCGGCTGGTGCCGATTGAGATCAGCGAAGGGCAACTGCACGTGGCCGGTGATGTGCCGCCGGAGGCCGACCTGGCGGAGGCTTTACGAGAGTACACCAGCTTTGCGATTAAGTTCCATCTGGTGCCGCGGTCAAACTACGAACAGTTGCGGCGAGAGGCGGCCTTGCTGTTTGAACATGCCGAGTGAGGGAAGGCTGTGGCGCATGGGCCGCTAACTGGTGGCGCCCAGGCGCAGCAGAGAGAGTTCCGGCCGGCAGAAGGCGCGCACATGCTTCGGGGAACCCAGGCCGCGGGTGATGTGCAGAAAGCCGGGGCCATAAGGGTATAGGCCACTGATGAAGCGTTTGTCCTGCGTGGGCACCCAATAGGGCGTCAAACCCGGGATGCGGCCCTGGCCGCCGTGGGTGTGGCCGCTAAGGAAAAGGTCCCAGGCCAGGTGGCGAAAGGCGGCCTTGCCGTCGGGGTTGTGGCAGAGGATCAGCAGCGGATCCGCCGCTTGCGGGCGGTTGGCAGTGTGGCTGGACAGTAGATTCCGCGTGGCCGACTGAGGGTTAAACCGGCCGCTCCACAGGTCTGCCACGCCGGCCAGATGCAGCCGCCGGCCATCGGCCAAGGTGTGGACGACGTGGCGATTCTCCAGCAGTTGCACGCCACTTTCGCGGACGATATCGCCGACGATGCGGGTGGACGGATGGCCCTGGCGGCGAGCCAGCCACGTGCCGCCATCATGGTTGCCAAGAACGGCGTAAGTGGGCGCGACGGAGGACGTGCGGCGCAGCAGACGGGCCAGGCCGGCTTTGTCGAAGCCCTTGTTGGTGGTGACAAAGTCTCCGGTAAGGCAGATCAGCTCTGGCCGGGTGGCAAGGCCAGCTTCCAGACCGACAGAAAGCTCTTCGGCCGTCATGCCGTCCGAGACGTGCAGGTCCGAGATGTGCAGCAGGCGCACCGGCGGAAGACCCTGCTGGACAAGGCGCGGTATGGGCACGGGCCGATCGGTGACTTCAAAACCAGCGGGGTTCGGCGTAGCGGATCCAACCGTAGCCCGTGGCGCCTACTGTCAGAGAACCAAGGCCCAGAGAACCCAGTGCCGCCCGTCTTGCAATTGCCATGCCTTATTATACTCTGCAATGCAAAGTACTTGTCAATACCGAAATTGTGCGGCCCTGGCGACAGCAAGCCAGTTCACCTCGTGGCCCTCTTGCCGGCACCCTGCGCAGTGTCTAGGTGACGGCCCATTTCGGCCGCTGTAGAAGACAGTTTGGAGAACTTTATGATTAAGAACCTATTTCGAATGATCCAGAAGGCGGCATGGTCCACCCTTGCGGTGGCGGCCCTGCAACTGATGTCGGTGGCCGGTGCGCAGGCGCAAACGCCACCCGGCGCGGCTTGTGGCTGTTCCCCGGGACACTGGTTTGACAACAACGTGAAGAGTTGCGTCACCACGGCCTGCCAAAAACGTGAAAGGCATGCCGGACGGCGACAAAGGCGGCGGCTTTTTTGCCTACCAGGGGAACCTGTTTGTGAAGACGCCGTGCGTGCCGAGTTGCAGCGACCTGACGGCGCGCGTGGCCACGGGGCAGCCCGGTTGGATTTTGCGCAGCGGCCCGGGCATCACCACCCCAGTGGCACCGACGGTGATGAACGCGGCCTATCCGGGCTGGAGCACGCTGCCCGGGGCCAGGTGGCTAAGCAGCAATGCCAACTACGGCAATGGGGCGGGCAAGTATGAGTATGTCTACCGCTTCTGCCTTTGCCCAACCGCCACGAAGGTCTCTTTAACCGTCAGCATGCTGGCCGACAATGGCGTGGCCGTCTTTTTGAATGGCCACCAGTTTCACCAGACCTCCGGGAATAGGAACTTCACGGGCACGCCGGTTACGGCCCCGCATAATGCCACTGTGGGTAGCCTAGGGGCGCAGGTGGGCATAAACGAGATTCGCTTTGTGGTGGACAACCAGAGTGGGCCGACGGGCCTGGCGGCGTGGGTCAGCATCAACGCACCGGGCGGCCAGTGCGCTCGCGGTGGTGGGGCTGCTTCAGAGGCGTTGGGCCAGTAAGGCTGCCTGGTTCAACCCTGCCCGCTTAGAACAGAGAGGCCGCGTCCACCGTGATGCCGAGTTCCGGCAACCGCAGCAGATGGTCTTCGACCACCGTCAGCTCTCCGCCCGTCAATTGCAGCACCAGCCGCTGCGAAGGGTGGAAGAACCAGACGTGCGGAATGCCGGAATCGGCGTAGGTCTGGAGGCGGCCGAACTGTTCTTCGGCCGCCACGTTGGCCTGATAGAAGTCAATGGCCAGATAGGGCTGTTTGCCGGGGTAGCGGACCAGAATGGGCGGATAGTCGGTCTCTTCCACTTCGATGGGCAGATCCTTCATGGCCCGGAAGAAGACGTACAGGTCACGGGGCGTCATTCAAACTCCAATCCCATTCCATGGCGCGCAGGCGATATCCCGCCAGGTTGCCCTGGTATCGGGCGATGAACGGTAGCGGGCCTTCGCGGAAGTCTTTGGCGAACCAGTCGAAGACGGCAGAGGCATAGATGGTTTTGGTGGCCTTATCCAGGCGGAACTGTTCCGGACGAGAGAGGGCAAAGCGGGTGCGGGCCTCAAGTTCGGCTTCCAGGTTGGCGGCCGTGTAGGCCTTACGCGAAAGCCACGGGCAGCCCTTGCTGGCGCAGACAATGGCGAAGTGGATGCGCGGGTCACCGGCGGCGCGGATGGAACGGGTTTCGATGTCGTCCAGGCTGCGGCGCTGTCCGCCAACCAGAAACTTACGCCGGTAAAAGTAATTCGCGCGGCCCAGCAGGGAACCCAGGCGCGTGCGGCTTTCAGGGTACTCAGCCGCCATGGAGTGTAAGACCAGCGCGTTGTAGGTGTTGATCCAATAGGCCAGCCGAGCCGCCGAGTTCGGGAAAAGCTGGGGGTGCGAATCTGGCGAGACTTCGCCGAGTTGCGCCACGAAGCGGGGAGAGCGGCGCCAACTCTTTCTGTAAGGCGGCATAGCGGACCAGGCCGTTGTCCAGCACGAAGCGGTCCAGCGTCCTGCTGCCAAAGGCCCAGGTCCGGGACGGCCGCTAAAACAAGGAGAGGCAGGACTTGGAACATAGCTCTTTCAGGGCCTTGTTGGCGGCGGCGTAATCGGGGTACAGCTTCTCTTCGGCGCGGAACGCGGGTGGATGCACCTGGCGGCGTGGCCCTTCGGCGCGCACGGGATGTTTAATGTGCAACATCTCGTGGTACAGCACGTAGGCCACCACATAGCGCGGAATGGTGGGTGAATCCAGGAAGCGAGAGATGGTGATGGAGTAATGGTGCGGGTCAAAGTGGCCCAGCAGGGTGCGAGACTCTTTCTGGCTCCAGCCCAGTTGGGGCAGGGCCAGGGCACCGCCAAAGAAGCGTTCGTTTAAGGAGTGGAACATCTCTTCCAGGTGGAAGTGGCGGCCGGCCGGGGGCGCCTGCATTTTGCGGCCGCGGGTGCGGCGGAGTTCGGCCACGCCTGGCGCATGGGGCCACCGTTCAAATAGTCCCGATACAATTGGTTGGCTGCAGCCGGCACGCGGCGGCGGAAGAGCTTGGAAAGCAGAATGGTGAACAGGGCTTCCACTACGGGCAGCGGCGCGGCCGAAAGCACTTCGGCCATCTGCACCTGCAGCAGTCCGTCTTGCCAGCTGATTTTGGCCGTGGCGTTGACAAAGGGGCGATAGCGGACTTGCACCGAAGGGGCCGGCTGGCCCAGGCGTTCGGCCGCCGGGTAACGCGCCAGCAGGCCTGTCAGCAGGGCGGCTGCCTCCGCGGCTGGCAGCCGGGGGCCGGAGGGCGATATGCTTTCCTGGTTGCTCTCGACTTGCATCACTTCAGAACGGTAACATTGGTAGTTTAGGCACAAATCTCGCTGCCGCGTAATTGCAGGAGGCCCATTGGGCACAATCGTTTCGGGAAAAGAGTTTTCAGGGAAGGCGAAGATCTCGGCCATTGGCCACTACCTTCCGCAAAGGGTCCTTTCAAACGCGGACTTAGAGAAGATGGTGGAGACCAACGACGAGTGGATCACCACGCGGACGGGGATTAAGGAGCGGCGGTTGGCCGCTCCGGAAGAGGCCACCAGCGACCTAGCCGTGGCCGCGGCGCAAGAGTGTTTGGCCATGCGGGGCATTGCGGCCAGTGACCTGCACGCGATCATCGTTTGTACCGTGACGCCCGACATGGTGTTTCCGGCCACGGCCTGCATTGTGCAGCAGAAGCTGGGCGCCAAGGGGGCCTTCGGTTTCGACCTTTCGGCGGCCTGCAGCGGCTTTGTCTACGGCTTAACCGTGGCGGCCAGTCTGGTGGCGACGGGCGAACCGAAGAAGGTGCTGGTGATCGGCGCCGACACGATGTCGCGGATTGTGAATTATAAGGACCGCACCACCTGCATCCTTTTCGGAGACGGCGCCGGGGCGTTTCTGGTCGAGACGGCCGAAGAGGGCGAGCCGGGGCTGATCGACTATTTGAACTACGTGGACGGCAGCGGCGGCCAGTATTTGAACATGCCGGCCGGCGGCAGCCGGAAGCCGATTTCGCATGAGGCGATCGACGCCGGCGAACACTACGTCCGGCAGGATGGTTCGGCGGTGTTTAAGTATGCGGTGACGAACATGGCCGATGCCCCGCTGGAACTGTTGCGCCGCAACGGGCTGAAGGGCGACGATGTGAAGCTGTTTGTGCCGCACCAGGCGAATAACCGCATCATCTCTGCCGCGGCAGACCGGTTGGGCATGCCGATGGACCGCGTGGCGCGCAACATTGAAAAGTACGGCAACACCACGGGAGGCACCATTCCGCTGGCGGCCTATGATGCTTGGAAAGAAGGCCGCGTACAGAAGGGCGACCTGGTGGTGTATGCCGCCGTGGGCGCCGGCTACACTGTGGGCAGCCTGTTGTGGCGCTGGGGCTTTTAAGCCGTGGGGCTTGCCGACGACAGCGCAGCGGCTTTTGCCGGCAAGGTGGCGTTGGTTACCGGTGCAGGCAGTGGCATTGGGTTGGCAGTAACGCAGGCCCTGGCGCAGGCAGGCGCCACCGTTTGGGCGGCAGATTTGCGGCCACCGGCAGCCGCTGAAAATGTACACCCCGTAACGTTAGACGTGCAGGACGAAGCCAGTTGGGCGGCGGCGTTGGCCAACGTGGCGCGCATCGATCTTTTGGTGGCGGCGGCCGGCATTGCCAGTCAAGGTGGCGTGGCGGAGACGGCCTTGGCCGAGTGGAGAAAGGTGATGGCGGTGAACCTGGACGGCGCGTTTTTGGCCGTGAAGGAGGCGATGGCCCGCATGCCGGAGGGCGGTGCCATGGTGCTGGTCGGTTCGGCCAGCGGCATCCGGCCCGTGGCGGGCGCGGCGGCCTATTGCGCCAGCAAAGCGGCCATGGCGATGCTGATGCAGACGGCAGCCTTGGAATGCAAGCCGCGGAACATCCGCGTGAATGCGGTGGCGCCGGCGGGCGTGGCGACCAACCTTTGGCGGCAGACCGAGACCTTCCGCAAGGTGGCGGAAGAGCAGGGCGAGGCGGCCGCGTGGGAGCTGTTCGGCGGTGTAGACCCGGCCAAGCACCCGTTGCAGCGGATGGCCTTTGCCGAAGAGGTGGCCCGCGTGGTGCTGTTCCTGTTAAGCCCGGCGGCGGGGCAGATTACGGGTGTGCAGTTGAAGGCCGACGGCGCCTACACGCTTTTCGGCTGACCGGCGCGGCGCGTCGGCCGTAGCGACCGCGGGCGCATGGCAAAAAAAATTTCTCGGCGGCGTGAGCTGTGCGCCCGATCGTTTGCGTGCTCCTGATTGGCGCCCTTCCTGTTATCGAAGGGGCCAGTGAAAGGATCTTCCATGACCAAAATCGTTTTGGCAGCGCTGTTGGCAACTGGCGCCCTGTTGATACCCAGCGCCCTTTCGGCCGCCACCATCTCTGGCGTCTCCGTCACCAACAACAGCTCGCCCAACCTGACTGAGGATGGGGCAAACAGCGAAGTGCAGTTCCTCAGCTCAGTCAGCGGCTCCGCCGTGCAGAGCGCGGGCAACAGTGTCTTTTTCTCCAGCCGTCTGGCCTTTGTCGCCGCGATGAACATCAGCCCCGGCGGCCCCACGGTGGCCTTGACCAACCCGCGGCAGGCCTACATGCAAATTGCCTTCACGGTGGAAGACCCGACCAACATCGGCTACACCTTGAACATTGACAGCGTATTGCGCGGCTACAGCACGTTAACGTTGACCAGCGGCACGTTTGCCCAGGTGACTTACGGCACGGGCAATGCGTTCTTGAGCGTGGATGGCGCGCCGGGCACTCTGTTGCTGCCGATCTCTTTGATGGGCACATGGCACGGTGAACAACACCACGGTGGGTTCGACCATCAACCAGTTGACGGACCAGAGCAGCACCTATACCTCCGGCACGTTCGTGGGCACGCACACCTTCCGCCTGCAATACGCAGCGGCGGAGAACTTATTCACGAACAACGCCACGGGCCTGCTGTTCAACAACAACACCGGCCAAGTGGCGCTGCGCTTTGGCGAGAATGTAACGCTGCCGGAACTGGCTGGCTCTGCCACGCCTGGCGCCGATGGCGACGCAGCCGACACGTTGGGCCTGAGCACCACCATTACGGCCAACTTCAACGGCGCCATCAGTGACGTGCCAGAGCCGAGCACCTACGCCCTGACGGCGGTGGGCCTGGCCTTGGCCGTGGCGAACCGGCGGCGGCAGCGGCAGAACTGATCGCCTGCCGTAAGGCGGCAGGTCGACTAAGGCGATTTCCTGTTGTAGGGCTAAGCCAAACACTGGAACAGCGGATGGGCCGCAAGGTTCATCCGCTGTTCGCTATATTTTGGGCATGTTGTCCTTGCGCGGCAGCGCCGCCCTGTGGTGCCCTTTCGTTCTATGGTCTGCTTTGCCGATGCTGGCCGCCTTTCCGGAAGGGGTGTATCTGCGCACCGTCTTCAGCAACGGCAGCCTGCAGAACACCCTGCTGGTCTTTAAAGGGGGCAGCGTTGTGTGGAACCCGAAGGGCGATTTGGGCGCCATCGACATGGCGGCCGAAAAGGCGCAGGCGCCTCGAAATGTGGGCCATTATACGGTGACGGGCAACACGATGCAGATCGCGTGGGGCGACGGCAGCAAGTGGGACGGCGTGGTGCGGCCCGACAAAAAGGGCGGCTTCGACTATCGCAGCGACGCCTATGCGCCCGCGTTGCCGCTGGCGCCCGGCGCCGTGCTGCAGGGCAGGTTTTTAGGTGGTGCCTCATCGGGCGGGGCTTCGGCCTCGATTTCGTTAGAGTTTGACGGTAAGGGCAACGTGATTATGGCCAAGGCCGGCAGCGTGACGAACAGCACGAAGCAATCCGTGGTGAGTGGCGGCACGGCCAGCGGCAACATTCCGGCCAAGTACTCGATCAAGGGCAACGTGATGTATCTCAGCGGCGGGCAGAACGACAACACGGCCGTGCGGCTGCATTACATTCCCACGTCAGCCGGGGCGCTGCGGCCGGACATGATTCTGTTCGGCAACATTGTTCTGACCAAAATGGAGTAGATGCCAGGGACCTGCGGCGAAGCTGACGCTACAGATACGGGCGAAACAGCTCCGTACTGAAGTAGCGTTCCATGCGGTCGCAAAACACAGTGACCACCTGGGCCGAAGGGCCGATCTGCCGCGCAGCTTCCACCCCGGCGGCAAAGTTCAGGCCAGAGCTGGGGCCCACAGGAAAGCCGAGTTGAATCAGCGCCCGCGTGGTGGCGATCGCCAGTGTCTCATCGACTTCGATGGTGGCCACCTCTGGCATCCGTTCCGCCGAAAAGATGGTGGAGACGGCATCCACCACGCCGGGGATGCATTGGCTGAAGCTGCAACATTCCACGCCACCCAAACCTTCGGCGGAGGCGGAAAGGGCCGTGGGCCGGGCCAGGAATGGGCGGCCTGGCAGCCGGACTGGCGAAAGCCATCGTAGAGGCCAACAATAGTGCCGCCGGTGCCGACGCCAAGCGCGAAGCCATCCACCGAACCGCCGGGAATTTGGCTTAGGATTTCGGCCGCAGTGGCCGCCGCGTGGGCCTGGGCATTTTCGCCGTTCGAAAACTGGCGCGGCAGAAAGACCGTGGCGTCGGCCGCGGCCATGGCCTCGGTTTCGGCGATGGCACCACGGATGCCAGCGGCCTTTGGCGTCAGTCGGATTTGGCCGCCATAGGCGCGGATCAGCAGCACGCGTTCGTTGCTGACGCCCTCTGGCATCACGGCCACAAAGCGAAGGCCCAGTTGGGCGGAGGCCAGGGCCATGGCGATGGAGGTGCTGCCGCTGGAGGCTTCCACCACTGTGGTGCCAGGGCCGATGCGCCCTTCGCGCCAAGCCTTTTCCAGAATGTAACGGGCAATGCGGTCTTTGGTGCTGCCGCTGGCGTTCAGGTATTCCAGCTTGCACCAGACGCCGGGTTCGCCGGGCCGCAGCGCCACCTTCACAAGCGGCGTCGGCGCCATTTTGTTCAGGTAATAGTGGGTGTGTTCGGGTAAATGCTGCGGCATGGGCAACGGTCTCTAGCGGGGTGTTTGGGCGGTGCTGGGATGGTTGAGGGTGCAGCGGGTACAGAGAGTACAGAGAGTGCAGTGGTTTTGTGGCGGCGGCCGACTGGCTTTCTGCGGCACGCCGCGGACCGTTTAGGGATTTGGCTCCGGCTCATCCCGCCAGGCGCCAACGGGAATCGGATACAGCGGAGGGCGCACGCTGGTGGGCGGGAAACCCAGCAGGAAGGTGACGGCCGGACCACAGATGCGCCCCTGGCATGGCCCCATGCCGCAACGGTGATGGAGCTTGGCCTCTCGCCAATTGGAGGCGCCGCGCACGGTACCGAACAGCTGATCTTCGCAGCGGCACAGGATCGTCTCTTCCGTAGGCAGGGCCTTCAATTCCGGCCGCAGCGCATAGGTGCCGGCCAGCTGCTTGCGAAAGCCAGACAAGGCAACCGGAGAAAATTCACCGGGAGGGTCTGGCTGCACGGCCCATTCGGCGGCTGCTTCGCCCCGCGCGCCGGCCTTCGGCTTCCGCCACGTCCACGCCGCCAATGCCGGCCACTTCGCCGGCGCAGAAAACGTGCGGCACACTGGTGCGCATGTTGGCGTCGTGCAGCAATCGCTCATCTTCTACCTGGCACCCCAGCAGTTGGCCCACTTCGACATTCGGCACCAGATGATAGCCGCAGGCCAGGTAGTCGCAGGGTACGGACCATTCCTTGTTGCCGTCGGTGAGCACCACGGACTCCAGTTTCCCCTTGCCTTCGGCGCGCAACGGCCATACGCCCGCGCGGGGCCAGGCGGGTAACATCTGCAGCAGCAGTTTGGCACCCTGCGAAAGCTTGTCCAGGGAAGGCAGAAGCGCTATTCCAAAACGCAAAAGGCGAGAGGAAGGGGCTTGGTCACATACGGCCGAAAGGGTGGCGCCTTTGCCGCGCAGATAAGCCGCCACGGCCAACAGCAGAGGCCCGGTGCCGGCCACCACCACGCGCTTGCTGGCAATGGGCAGCCCGCCCTTCACCAGCGCCTGCAGCCCGCCCGCGCCCATCACCTCCGGCAAAGTCCAGCCCGGAAAGGGCAGAAAACGCTCTCGGGCGCCAGTGGCCAACACGATGGCGCGAAATTTGATCAGCCAAAGTTGGCCTGCCCGCACCACCTGGGCCTGCTGCGGGTTAGGCAGGTCGACCAATTGGGCACCGTGCCAGCGTTCAACCGGTAGTTCCAAAAAAACGGGCAATGCTGCGGTTGGTTTCGCGCCGCCAGATCTGCCCTCCCGGGCCGGGATTGTCGTCGACAACGATCACCTGCCGGCCCGCCGCCACGGCCGCACCTGCCGCCGCCATGCCCGCCGGCCCAGCGCCCAGCACCAGCACATCGCAAGAGGCTTCATTCACCGCTGCGGACCTCCATGCCCTCTTCTACCAGCCGCTGGCAGCTTCGCTGGTGCGCTTCGTCGTTGATGGTGACACGGCACTCCATACAGACGCCCATGCCGCAGATGGGGCCGCGGCGCTGGCCCAGTACGCTGGTGCGAAAGTGGTTGCCGGCATGCAGCAGCACGGCCACGGCCACTGTGGTGCCCTCCTCCACCTTCACTGGCAGGCCATTGATGCGTAGCGAAACCATCGTGGTGGCCATCAGCGCACCTCCTCGGCACTGCTGCTTTTCGGTGGCGCGCCAGTGCCGGTGGGCGGCTTGTAGGGCTTGGGCTTGTTGTTTGGCCAGCAGGCGTGCTGGCAGGTAAGGCTCCAGCGGAATGGTGGAGGGCTTACGCATGATGAAGTCTCGCAGAATCTCGGCACTGCCCAGACAGGTGGGGATGCCCAGCCCTTCATGGCCGGTGGCCACCAGAATGCGATCCGACATCGGCATGGGTCCCAGAATGGGCAGGCCGTCAGGGCTGGCGGCACGAAAGCCGGTCCAGGGCCCGCAACATCGACAGCCGTTCCAGTCCGGGCATGAATTCGGTGGCGCGGGTGATCATCTTACGGACCATTTTCGGCTCCACCGTGGTGGTGTTGACGCCGAACTGGCGGCTGCTGCCGATCAGCACCTGCCCGGTTTTGCGTGGCTGCACGTTGAAAGCTACACTTTCGGTCGCGTTGCCGTGGGCGCTTTTCATATAGCCGAGTTCGATCAATTGGTGGCGAACAAAGCGGGGATAACGATCCGTGATGACCAGATGGCCCTTGCGCGGGCGAACCGGCAACGAAGGCAGGAACTGGGCAACGGCGCTGCCGGTGGCGATCAGCACCATGCCGCCGCGGATCACTTGGCCGGAATCGAGGGTGACAGCCGTGCTGCCTTCCAAAGACATGGCGCGTGCCCGAATCTGTTGCGCGCCTTTACGGGCAGCCTCTGCCCAAAGATGGGCGGCGGCACACGGGGCATACAGGACGCCATCGCCGGGAACCAGCAAACCGCCGGCCAAGCCTGCGCGCAGGTTCGGTTCCAGGTTCTTTAACTTAGCTGCATCCACGCGCTCGCAATTCACACCCATCTTTTGATAGGCCGTTTGTTTGGAGGCGACATACTGCATCTCGCTCTCATCGGCGGCGATCCAAAGGGTGCCGCGCTTTTCGTACTCTACTGTGGCCGGAAGGCCGGGACGCAGCTGTTCCCAAAGGTGCATGGAATAGCGCGTCAGTTCCGCTTCGGCCCAGGGCTCGTCCATGCTGATCAAGTGGCCCATGCCGGCGGCGGTGGCGCCGCTGCCGATGCAATCACTCTCAATCAGGGTGACGCGCAGGCCGGCCAGGGTGATGGCCCTGGCGCAGGCCACCCCGACAATGCCGCCGCCGATGATGATGACGTCCGGCAGTTTATTCAAACGCGCAACCCCCAGCGGAACGGGTCGGCCGCATCCAGCAGCAGGGTGGCTTCGGCGGTGACGAAAGCCATGCCAGAGATGGTGGGGGCAACAACAGGGCCGGCCTCTTCCTGTTGGCCGGTTAGCGTGTAGCTGCCAAAAAATTCGCTGCCGACAATGCTCTCTTGGCGCCAACGTTCGCCGGGCCCTAACTTGCCGTCGGCGGCAAGGCAGGCCAGTTTGGCGCTGGTGCCCGTGCCGCACGGGCTGCGGTCATAGGCTTTCCCGGGGCACAAGACAAAGTTGCGTGTGCCTGGGCCGGTGGGCGAAGGATGGAAAAGCTCCACATGGTCAATTTCGGCGCCGTTTTTGCCCGTGATGCCATTTGCGGTTAGGGCCTGCCGAATACGCCACGTTACATCCGTTAGCAGATCCACATCGGCCAGCAGCAGGGGCGAGGCATGGTTCACCAGAAAGAACCAGTTGCCTCCGTAGGCTACGTCACCGGTAATCGGGCCCAGGCCTTCCACTTCCACCGTCACGGCATGACGATAACGGTAACTGGCCACGTTTTGCAGCGTGACGGTGCCGGCCGCCTCCAGTTCGGCCGTCACTTCGCCCACCGGCGTTTCAATTCGATGGCGGCCTGGGCCAATGCGGCCCATGAAGCGCAGCGTCTCCACCAGGCCGATGGTGCCATGGCCGCACATGCCCAGGTAACCCACGTTGTTGAAGAAGATGACGCCGGCGGCGGCACTGGGGTCAACCGGCGCGCACAGCAGGGCGCCGACCAACACATCGCTGCCGCGCGGTTCATTCACCGTGGCCGAACGGACCCAATCATAGTTGGCCCGAAACTGGGCCAGCCGTTCCTGCATAGGGCCGGTGCCGAGATCGGGGCCGCCGCCAGTGATGACGCGCGTGGGTTCGCCGCCGGTGTGGGAGTCAATCACCTGAATCTTGTGCATGGGCAACAACTCTTCAGTTTACGATTCCCATGGCGGGTGCGGCAGATAATGAAGGCATGTCTTTGTCGCAAGAGTTGGAACAGTTATTCTGGCGAGACCTGTTGCGGTTGCAGCAACAGGTGAAGGCCTTTCCCGACGAGGGTTGTTTATGGCAGCCGGCGGCAGGCATGACGAATGCACCGGGCAACCTGGTGCTGCATTTAGACGGGAACCTGCGCGAGTACATTGGGCGGCAGTTGGGCGGGGTGCCTTACCAGCGAAATCGTCCAGCCGAGTTTGCGACGCGAGATTTGCCGCAGCAGGAATTATTGGACCGCGTGGTAGGGTTGCGGCAGTTGGTGCCCCGATACTGGGTGCGCGGGCCGAAGGCGAGTGGGAGTTGCCATTTCCGGAGGAGGTGCTAGGCCGGCCCTTGACGCAGCGGCAGTTTGTCATCCACCTTTCCGGACATCTGCAATACCACCTAGGGCAGATTGACGCGCAAAGGCGGGCGTTGACAGGCCAGGGGGCGTTGACATTGGCGGGCTTTGCGTAAAGGCAACGGCAGCAGGCGAAGCGGCCCCAGCCGGGCAGAGCGTTCAGCGTTGGTCAGGGCCGAAGACTTCGGCCCAGCAGCGTACGCAGTAGGAGTCCGTCATACCGGCAATGTATTCGCAGACCACTTCCTGAGCGGGGCGAAGGCGAGAGTGTTCGTCGTAGGGTTCTGGCAGCCGCCGCACATCGCCCAGATAGTAGGCGAACAGATCGGCAATCATGTTCACGCTGCGGCGGCGTTCTTCCAACAGTTGGTCGCTTTGGTAGACGCGCTGCGTCAGGAACTGCTTCAGTTTTGGCCCGCGTGGCTTCGGCATCGCTGCGGAAGCGGGCCAGGCGCAAGGGCAATTCGCGAACGTCGTCGACGGACTGGGACCTTCGCGGCCATAGCGGCATCGCGGGTGCCTTCGATAAGACCGCCGGCCAACTGGTTCAGCAGGCCGCGGGATTGCTTCCAGCATTTGGATGCGAGGTTCCGCCGCGGGATAACTGGTTTCGACCATTTCCCAAATTGCGGCGAACTCCGGGATGGTTTCGCATATCTCCGGCACATCGACCAGACCGGCAGCGTAGGCATCGTCCAAGTCGGCCGTGTTGTAGGCGATCTCATCGGTAAGGTCAATCAGTTGCGCTTCCAGGGGTGGGCGCAGGCTGGGCAGATATTCGTCCAGGGCAGGGTTTTCGCCAGGCCGCAGATCCCGGCTATGTTTCACGATACCTTCGCGAACTTCGAAGGTGAGGTTAAGGCCTGGGAAGCGGGCGTAACGAGATTCGAAGTGTTCGACGATGCGAAGGGCGTGCAGGTTATGGTCGAACCGGTTGCCAAAGGCGGCCATTTGCCGGTTCAGTTCGTCTTCGCCGGAGTGGCCGAAGGGCGGGTGTCCGATGTCATGGACGAGCGCCAGGGTTTCGGTAAGGTCCTCTTCCAGGCCGAGGGCAAAGGCCACGGTACGGGCGATTTGGGCTACTTCGAGGGTGTGGGTAAGGCGATTCCGGAAGTGGTCCGACAGGTGCGGGGCAAAGACCTGGGTCTTATTTTCCAGGCGGCGGAAGGCTCGGGAATGAACAATACGATCCCTATCGCGTTGGAAGTCCGTGCGATAGGGATGCGGGGGTTCAGGAAAGCGACGGCCCTTGGAAGCTGCCAGGGGAAACCGCAGATGCGCTAAAGGAGCTGGCGATGCGGTGGGCAGCGACATGAAGAGGGGGGTGCGCCGGTTGTGGCCGGCGGCTACTTTTTGGCTGGCGCGCTTAGGCCCAGTTCGCCATAGGCCGCAACGGCCCAGCGACTGACGGAGGTGGAGGTGCTGCTACGCAAAGGTTCCAGGAGTTTCTTGGCTTCGTCGGGGTTTGTAGAGGCAAGAATTTTGGCGAGTTCGATCTCGGCCTGTTCCTTTGAGACGGTGATGGTGGGCGAAGCGATAAGACTGCGAAGCAATTTCTCGGCTTCGGCCTTTTTGTTTTCGCGGGCGTAGAGAGATGCCAGGGAGAACTTTGCCAGGGCACCAAAGTCATCGTTCCCTTCAGCGGCCTTCTGGAAGGCTTGTTCGGCTTCCGCGGTTTTGCCGTTTTCGAGGCTGGTGATGCCTAGGTAGTAATTGGCGGCATAGCCGACTTCCTTGCCTGAGTACTTGGAGGCGAGGGTGGTCAGTTGTTGTTTGACAGCCACGTCCTTGGCTTCTTTGGTAGGGAAGGACTTCATGTAGCTATTTGGCGCTGGACCAACCGGGGCGGCCTGGGCCTGCATGGCGTCGCTAAGTTCCTGCATGCGCTGCGCCTTTTGGTTGCCCATGTACCACCAGCCACCAAGACCAATGGCAAGCGCAGCAACCGCCAGACCGGTATACAGGCCAACCTGAGACTTGTGCTCGGCGACGAATTCGACCCCGTGCTGAACCTCTTCGACGAAGCGGTCGTGCTTAAGCTTTTCGCGTTCTACTTTGTCCACGCTCTATTGAATCCTTCTTCTTCCGGCGGAAAATGGGCAAGACAGCAGTTGAGGGGTGCCAGAGGACACACGAATCACCTGATGCACCGGAATAGTGCCCAACCTCATACTTTAGCAAATGCCACCCGTTAGACGAAACTTGCGGGATGACACCGGCGGCTTGGCGCACGACCGTTGGCGAGGCGAGATAGAAGGCTCGAGGCGAGATAGAAGGCTTGAGTGGAACAGGTGAGGAACCGAGAGGCCGCAGACTGAGGTGCTGAGGCCGGCAGCATGGCACAAGGAACACGGATTTTGAGAACTGTCGGTCGGCCGAGCCCATTCCGACCAATCTTTTCCAACTTCTGCAACTTGGTGGCACGCAGCCGCTGGCTTGCTGGCTTAGCAGAACTTTTTCTCCCTTTTTCTTCGTTTTCCGTGAGAATTTTCCGGCCCTCAACCCACTATTTAGGTAGAGGTACTCGCCATGCCGAAACGTTTGAAACACCGCTCGCTCTCGACGCCACCAGCCACGGCGGAGGCTAGGGTGGTACGGAAAGCCAGCGATGGGTCGGCGCCAGATCCCCCAAGCCAGAAAGATACCACCAAGTCCGCCCTCAAACGGAAAAAGCGGAATAAACCCTCCCCTGGCCCCAAAGACCACCAGCGGCACGCTGCGCAGCACACTACGGCCGACACCGCATCGGCGGCCCCACCCTCGGCACGTAATACCTCAACCTCGGCACGTAATACCCCAGTCACGGCACGTAACACCTCAGCCAAACCCCGAAAACCGCCCGAAATCACGCGACGGCGCGACTTCAAACGGGGAGAGGTCTATCACATCTACCAGCGGGGAAACTTCAAACAGAAGGTCTTCCACTCCTGGATGCAAACCGCCAAATACCGCAACCGCCTCTTCTACCTCGCCCTTCGCTATAAAGTCCGCATCCATACCTTCTGCCTGATGGGCAACCATATCCACCTGGTGCTGGAGCCCACCACCAAGCTTGGCATCGGCCTCCTGATGCGAGATCTGCAGTCTGGCCATGCGCAGATGGTCAATACTTGGATGGGTATCCGTGGCAACCTCTGGCAGCAAAATTACCGCGCGAAACACATCGATTCCTCCGCCTACTACCGCACCGTCATCCACTACGTCGAAACCAATCCCGTGCGCGCCGGTTGCGTGAAAAAGGCCGAAGAGTACTGGTGGTCCGGCGCCTTGGCCCACGTGGCAAAAGGCCCGGTGACCTATGAGTGGCTCTACCCGGAAGGCTTCGGCAGTAAGACCCATCGCTGGGACTGCTGCGTGGTGAAACTGTACCTGGACCGATGGCGGAAAGAGTTCGGCGAAGAGGTCGACTGGTCCGCCTACCTGGCAAACCCCTACGCGCGCCCAGTGTCGGCGCCCATCGCCCACGCCGATGTGGAACAGGCAGTGGCCGAGGCGCAAGCACGCCAAGCCCTGGAAGAGTTCATCGGCACCGAAGCCGCCGCCCAACGCTTCGCCCACGCCAAAACCAAAAGCGCCACCCTCCGCAAAGGCAAGGGCGGCAACCAGTTCACTGCCAGCCGCCGCCTGAAAAAGGCACCCCAAACAGGGACCACGCTAGGACCACCAGCCCTGCGCAGAAAAGTGCAGTTCTACCGCGCGTGACGAACGGCAGACAATCATGGGAGCATGCCGTAGGGCCGTGCAGATAGATTGTGAGCAAAGCGCACAATGAAGGTGCTTCGGGCAATTCAAAACCCGACAAGCACCTCGCCCTCTCCACCAAATTTAATCAACCTAAATATTGGGAAATAGCCGCATGGGCCGTATACACGCGCAATGCGGAGAGAGCGATGGTACAGATTACTAGGTGCTACGGCTGCTATGCCAAAAAGCCGGGGAGACTGTCGGAACGGAGCATTCTCTCAAAGCTCTTCTTCGTAGAACCTACTTCCTTGTACAACCCGATTTTCGCCCGAAAGGTGCGGTGCGATCCAATCGAAAGAATGAATGAGCCCGATAGCAGGATCGCCTACAGACTTCCCCGTAGGATTAAAGACAATAAATTCCAAGCCACCAATAATGCGAAACCGATGTTTATTCTTGTTAACAGCTTTACCTTGCCGGTGTGCCAGCAGTAGAGCCCGAGAACAATTCCGACCACCTTCACCACCAGTAGCCCAAGAAGGGGAGATGGCGCCGTGAGAATCGCCCAGCGGACCAAAGGGTTACCTTCTTGCACGCCGTGAACCAGGAAAGCCACGGTCGTCAGAAAGTCCAGAATCTGAAGATAGGAATACTGCAGGAAAAGCTGAGTGAGGGGCATGACAGGCAAGAGTTTCAGAGGAATGCTTAATGCTTTTTCAGCAATCTACAACTCCTAAAACTCTTGCCACAATCCACCTACGGGTTTAGGACCACCTAATTCTAACCAGTACTGACGAAACGATAGTTTCGCTGGTAATCGTTAGCCAAGGTCCGCTTTTTGCCCTCTTTCCGGGATGGTGACCGGAATGTTATAGCGGTCCTGGATCGCATGGGCTAGAGCCGTGGCTTGGCTGAACTCCCCATGTACTAGGAATACATGCTTCAGTCCCTGGGCAATTGGTTGCATCCAGGCCAAGAGTTCGCCCTGGTCGGCGTGCCCGGAAAGTTCATTAATCTTGTCTACTTCCGCCCGCACGCGAACGGGTTCGCCGAAAATGTTTACTTCGCGCTGCCCTTCCAGCAGACGGCGGCCCAAGGTGTTTTCCGCCTGGAACCCGGTGATGAGAACGGTGTTGCGCGGATCTGGCACGTTGTTGCGCAAGTGGTGCAGAATACGGCCGGCTTCGGCCATGCCGCTGGCGCTGATGATCAGGCAGGGCATGCGGAGGTCGTTTAAGGCTTTGCTGTCTTCCACGTTGCGGATGTAACGGAGACGGCGGAAGCCGAAGGGGTCGCCGCCGGTGGCGAGATGCTTGGCGGTCTCTTCGTCGTAGCATTCCGGATGGCGACGGAATGCCTCGGTTGCATTGACGGCCAGGGGGCTGTCGACAAAAACAGGAATCTCCGGGACTTTGCCTTCCTGAATGAGCTCATTCAGCAGGAGCACAATTTGCTGCGTCCGTCCGACGGCGAAGGCGGGCATGATGACCTTACCGCCGCGGGCGGCGGTGCGCTGAATGATGGTCGCCAGTTTATCCTTGGCCAGGTCAATCGGCTGGTGAAAACGGTCGCCGTAGGTGCTTTCCAGGATGAGGAAGTCAGCCGGGGGTGGCTGCACGGGGTCATTGATGATCGGCAGATTGCGGCGGCCCAGATCTCCGGAAAAAAGAAGCCGCGTGTTGCCGCCCTTCAAGAGCACGAAGCTGGAGCCGAGCATGTGGCCAGCTTCATAGGGCGTGTACGAGAGCTCGCCGGGAAGCTGCTGCGATTGCTGCAACGAGACCTCTTTCATCATGGGCAGAGTACGCTTGGCGTCTTCGACGGTGTAAAGCGGCTCCACTTCGCAATCAGGACAATCCGGCATCAGGCGGCGGCGACGATCGCGGCGCTTATTCAGGAACTCGGCGTCCTTTTCCTGCAGGAACCCAGAGTCTTGCAGCATGGCGTCGCAGAGATCTTTGGTGGCAGGCGTGGTGAAAATCGGGCCATCAAAGCCGCTCTTGACCAAGTTCGGCAGATTGCCGCTATGGTCAATGTGGGCGTGGCTTAGTACCACTGCATCGACGCCGTAGGCGGGAAAATCGAATTTCCGGTTCCTTTCGTTGGCCTCCTTGCGAACACCCTGGTAGAGTCCGCAGTCGAGGAGAATTCTCTTGCCGCCATGTTGAATCTCGTGCATGGAGCCAGTGACGGTGCGGCAGGCGCCGCGAAAGGTAATCTGCATGAAGGTTCCTGTCGATAGAAGTACAGAAGGTCTACCTTAAGACTATCGCTTCTGAATAGACGAAAAAGATGAATTCCAGCCTCTCCGCGAATCGCAGACCCCTTTGGCCCTGGCATATATGATTTGCTGGCCCTGCTGGCTTTGCCGGCGTGGTTTGCCTGGGAGGCGCGCGGGCTGCCGCATCTAGGACACTTTCACGACGACGGCATCTACTTTGGAACGGCCCACACCTGGGCCAGCGGCCTTTGGCACCGGATTGAATCGGCGCCCGGGATGCCGGTGCAGACGCGGTTTCCTCCGCTGTTTCCGATGCTGATGGCCAGTTGGCTGGGCCAGCCCGTGCTGGCGCTGTTTGGCCTGTATGTCCTGGCGGCGGTGGCGGTGGTGGGTTGGGTGAAGCAGGCGGGCTTTGCGCCGCGATACCAAATGGCGGTGGCAGTGGGCGTGGGGACGAGTCCCTACTTTGTGCTGTTTTCGGCCAGCTTTATGTCGGAGACGCTGGCGCTGGCCTTTACCTTTGCGGCCTTTTTGGCGCTGCTGTGGCGGCCGGTGCGATCCACGTGGATGGTCTATGTGGCGGCGGGACTGTTTGCTTCCGGCGCATACTTGACTCGGACGGCCCTGGTGGCCGTTCCCGTTGGCATTGGGCTGTACCTGTTATGGCGGCGCAATTTTCGGGGCGCGGGCCTGTTTGCCCTAACCTGTTTGCCGGCGTTGGCCGGTTGGAACTGGTTCGTCAAAAGCTTTGCCGATGCCAATGCCAGCGGGCCGGCGCTTTGGTACACCAACTATGCGGGATTTTATTCGCAGAATGTGACGCTGTCTCTGCTGCCGACGGTGGTTTGGAAGAACCTGACGATGCTGCTGCAGGCGGCCGGCGGGTTGTTGTACTTCAACACCGGCGATTCGATCCTGGACGTGAACGTGGCGCGGCTGTTTGTCTTTGGCGCGGTGAGTGGCCTGTTCCGGCTGCGGGTGTTGTCGGCTTACCACGTGGTGGCGATGGTGTATGTGGCGGAGTTGCTGGTGTGGAATTACGTGCCGCATGAACGGCTGCTCTTGCCGCTATTGCCCTTGCTGGCGTTGGGGCTGTTTCGGGAGTTGGAGCACTTTGGGCAATTGGTGCGGGGCAGTTGGCAGAAGCAGCGGGGCGCAGCGGTGATGATTGGCGGCGTGTTGGCGGTGGGGCTGTTGGCGGCGGCCTATAAGCAGATGGAGGGCACGGTGGTCTACGTGCGGGGCCTGGTGCCGCGGTATGAACAGCTGTTGGCCAGCAAGCAGCCGGCTTTTGCCTGGATTCGAGAGAACACACCGCCAACGGCCCGCTTTTTGGCGTACGACGAAGCGACACTGCACCGGTACACGGGGCGCAGCGGATGGGGCATGCACTTTCCCACGAAGCTGTACTACGAAGAGAATCGGCCTGGAATTGTGGCCTTTTTTGCAGGGGCAGCAAAGGTGGCAAGGGAGCAGGGGCTGGATTACCTGTTGCTGACGCCGAACGATTTTGAACAGGACCTGACGCCAGAGGAGCGGGCGAAGGTGGCGCAACAGATTTTGGCCACGCCGGGGTTGCGGACCGTGTTTGCCAAGGACGGAGTGCGCGTTGTTGCCGTGCAGTGAACGGGTGGCAACACGGTGAAGCAGCTTCGGCTGAGCACCTGTACTGTGGTCCGAAGGTGACATATAGTAGAGGCAGTTCCCTGCCGCCCGACAAGCTGTTTGCCAATCCGCAGGATGGAGCAACAGAAACAGAGCGCCGGCAGCAAGCGAGGATTCTGCTATGAAAAGAAGGAATTTTTTGGCGGCGGCGGCTGCGCCGGCCATTTTGGGTGCGGCCGACAAGGGCGGTACCAAAAATCCTGTTCTCGGTTCTGGTGCCTACCAGTATGAGTGCATTCACGACTGGGGCGAGTTGCCGAAGTCGATGGCCTGGGGCAATTGCCACGGGGTGTGCGAAGACAAGAATGGCAACATTTACGTGCACCACACGGTGCACAAGAGCGCGCAAAGCCGCGACACGATGGTTGTCTTTGACAGCAAGGGCAAGTTCATCACCAGTTGGGGCGCCGAATATGACGGCGGCGCGCATGGCCTGCACCTGGTGCGGGAAGGCAAGGACGAGCTGTTTGTTCTTTGCGATGTGAAGAACAACAAGGTGGTGAAGACGAACCTGAAGGGCGAGAAGATTTGGGAGATCAGTTACCCGAATGAGTCTCCGGCCTACACGCCGGGCGCCGACGGAGCCAAGAAGCGGTGGAAGCCGACCAACGTGGCAACGGCGCCGAACGGGGATGTCTATGTGGCGGACGGCTATGGCAGCCACTACATCATCGTCTATGACAAGGACGGCAAGTACCGTTTCACCTTTGGCGGGAAGAGCAACGCCGAGCCAGGCAACACCAAAGAGCCGCACGGCATTATCTGCGACACGCGGGACAAGGGGAACCCCACGATTCTGGTGGCTGACCGCGGTAATAACCGGCTGCAACGCTTTACCCTGGACGGCAAGCACCTGGGTTTCGACCAAGGTGTGAAGCTGCCCTGCCACCTTTGGAACCACAAGGACCTGATGGTGATTCCGGACCTTTCGGCGCGGGTGACTTTGCTTGACCGCAGCAACCAAGTGATTGCGCATTTGGGCGACGACAACGAGGCCAACGATTGGCGAGACCTGCGGAAGAAAGAGCGGGCGGCTTTCCGTCCCGGCAAGTTTGTGTGCCCGCATGGCGCCTGTTTTGATCGCAAAGGGAACATCTTTGTAGCCGAATGGGTGGAAGTGGGCCGCGTGACGAAGCTGCGGAAGGTGTAGCGCGGCTTTCGGCGGGCCGCTTCAAGGACCGATAGGAAGGAAAAGGCAAAGGGCGCCAAACCTGGCATAGGGGTACGGCGCCCTTTGCTTTTGGGGGAGGCGTTGGGGGCAACGTGGGCCGGTTCCCTGCCCTGGCTTTTATTGGGTTGTAGCGGGACGGCCGAAGAAGCAAACAGGAGAAAGCGATGGCGACAAAGCGCGTGATGTTTGAAAATTCTGCGCCCATCTTGCGGGTGGACTCTGTACCGGCTGCGGTGGCGTTTTATTGCCAGGGACTGGGATTTGCCAACGCCCCTTGGGGCAGTGATGACTTTACGTGTGTGACGCGTGATGCGGCGGCGATCTATTTGTGCGCAGGTTCACAGGGTGGGGGCGAGACCTGGGTGTTTGGGTGGGCATAGAGGATGTGGCGGCCTACGCGAGGAGATCACCGCGCGGGGCGTGACGATCGGGGCGGAACCGGTGAACCTGCCGTGGGCGCTGGAGATGCATGTGCGGGATCTGGACGGCCACGTCTTACGGTTTGGCAGTGAACCCTTGCCCGTGGGCGGCGAAGGCGAGGCTGCCGAGTTTGCTCCCTGGCCCGGAGAGCAGCCGGCGGCCCAAAACTGGCGGCCCCCCGCAACGACCTAGGCCGGTCGACGCCAGCCCCCGGGCAGTAGACGCCGACTCGCAGCCCGGTTACGCTTAAAAGTGTGAACCTACTTGATGGAATCCTGCAGCGGGTGGACCGGGTTAGTGCCGTCCGCGTGCGGAGACAGGAACCCCTTTCGAACTGGACCCGATTTGGCCTGGGTGGCCCGTGCGAGGCTTTGCTTTCCACCGAATCGGAAGATGCGTATGTGAAGTTGCAGGGGGCTGCTGACGGAGTTACGGTCCGCTGGACGGCCATTGGCGGCGGCACGAACCTGATTGTTCATGAACTGGGCTATCGGGGCCTGGTGGTGAAATTTGTACAGGCGACAGCCTGAAGGCCAGTGGCAACACGATTTGGGCGCAGGCGGGCGCAGAGTTGAACCACCTGGTGGACTTTGCCAACAGCCAGGGGCTGGCGGGCATGGAGTGCCTGGCGGAATCCCGGGTTGGGTGGGTGCGGCCGTGTATGGCAATGCGGGGCGTATGGCCAGACGATTAGCGACCATCTGGTGCGGGTGCGCTGGGTTAAGGATGGCCAGTTGGGCGAATGGACGAAGGCCGATTGTGGTTTTGTGTATCGCGGCAGCCACTTTAAGGCCGGACAAGGGCATGCAGATTTTGTCGGTAGAGTTTGCGTTGCCGAAGGGCGAGGCGGCAGTGCTGGCGGCAAAATCGAAAGAGATTCGGGCGATGCGGGATGCGAAGTTTCCGCCGACGATGCAGTGTGCCGGCAGCATTTTTAAGAAACCTGAAGCTGGCAGAGTTACCGGCCCAGGCACAGGAGGCCGTGCCGGCGACGCTACCGCGCGAGGGCAAGGTGCCGGCAGCATGGTTCTTGGAACAGGTGGGCGCCAAGGGTATGACGCAGGGCGGCATCCAGGTGGCGGGCTACCACGCGAACCTGCTGTTTAACGCCGGCAACGGCACGCCGCAGCAGTTTCGCGCGCTGGTGCAGGAGTTAAAGCGGCGCGTGAGGGCCAAGTTCGGTTTCCGGTTAGAAGAAGAGGTGCAGTATCTGGGTGGCGAGGCGGAGTTTGGCTTACTGGCGGAGTTACGGCGGACCAGTAGCCTGTTGCAGACCTGCCAGCAGTGGATAGACGAGGCAGAGGTGCTGGAGGGCTTCGCGCACTTTGAAGAGCAGCTATCGCGCAAGGCGGCCAAGGCATTGTTTGCCAAACTGCCACGCACGGCCAAGCAAGAGCCCGCGACGCGCGAGGCGTTGCTGGCCGGATTGGCACTGGTGCCGGAGCGTTTTTGGGGCGACGGCGAAGGCAGCTTAACCGCGCTGATAACGAAGACCCTGGACCGAGACCTAAGCCAAGCGGCGAAACTGGTGGCTAAACGGCGAAAGAGCGGCTGGAGGTAAGCCCAGCCGCTCTTTCGCGAAACTGTTGGTGGAGGCGGCGGGAGTTGAACCCGCGTCCGAAAACGCTCCCAATAAGAAGCCTACGTGCGTATCCCGCTTCAAAGATCTCGGCAGCGGCCTATTGAATCGGCAAGACAGCCACTACCCAGCCTGATTGATCTCGACCCTTCGGCTACAGGCGGAAGCCTAGGGCCCATCCCGCATTGGTGACAACAGCGGATCCGAGGCGGGCCCCAAATCCGTGCCGGCTACCTAAAAATTAAGCAGCGTATGCAAATTGCGTGTTGGCAATTATGGTTTTCCGATCGTTTTACGGGAGCTCGGAACCCGGCACGCCTTCCTAAAGTGAATCGATCCCGTCGAAACCGTTTCGCCCCCTTTAGGTGGACACCTTCATTCTAGCGTCAATCGAAGCGTGCTCCAAACAAAAGGACCCTGGCCGAAGCGAGGGTCCTGGTTGGTTTCGGGATTTCCAGGCCTAAGCCTGGAGAGGAAGGACGGCCGGTTTAGGGCGACCGGAACGAGATAACCACTGATCACCTTGCTGACCGCCGGACGGCTGGCCGGAAGTGGCAGGGCTTGGTGAAGAAGACGTTCACAGTGACGGCCGCGCCGGGCGCCAGCGTTGTGAAATCGTTATAGGTCGGCAGAGTGAAATAGGGCGCCCCTTGGAAGACGCCGGTCATACCCTGCAGGGTGATATCGCTGGGCTGATTGGCAAAGTGCAGGTGGATCGGGCCGCGCACGGCGAAGCCCGAATTGTTCACCAAGCGGACAATGGCCAGAAAACGGTGGTGGCCGTGTCGGCCCGGACGGCGGTTATCGTGGTGGTGATGCCACCCGTGAAGTCGCGCGCCAATTGCACCCGGCCCGAGGCGGAAAGGTTTCCGGCATCGGTGATCTGGTATCGGAACTCGTCGACACCGCTGCTGGCGGCATTGGGTGTGAAAGTAGCCTGCCGCGTGGCGGAGTTCAACGAGACAGTGCCCGTGCGGGGCTGGCCTTGCAGGGCAAGGGTGACCGCGCTGCCATCGGGGTCATTGCCGTTCAGCAAAAAGGTGCTGGCCACGTTGTAGGGAACCACCTGCAACTGGAAGCCGGCCACCGGCGGGTTGTTCGGCAGGTTCACGAACATCATGGGCGCATCGTGGTCGCTGACGCGTTCGGGCCGTGTGGTGTCGGTGCCGAACTGTTCCGGGAAGCCGGCGTTGACGCGGCCGAAGGTGAAGCGGGCGATGGACGGGACGAAGTTCTGCGTCACCAGGGCGTGGTCCAGCGTTTGGCGGACACCGTTGAAGGTGAAGCTATACCGCTCTGGCGCCGGCAGATTCTTTACCAGGTTCACCAGGTTCGGATTCAGAACATCGGCCGAGCTGAGCACCACTTCGGGATCTGGCGTGACTTCACCGGTCAAGGTGCCGAGCACATCGACATAGCCATCGTTGAATCGAAAGGCGTTGTAATCGCCCAGCATGGCGATGCGTTCCGAGGGGTTGGCCAGTTGGCGAGCCTGCAGGAACGCGGCAATGGATTCAGCCTGGGCCTGCCGCTTACGACGCACGCGCGCGCCTTCGGTGGCCGAGCCATAGGGGTGTCGTTGTCGACATCGATCAGACTGCGGTTATGCACCACGATGGCCGTGAAGGGGAACTCCGGGCCCACCGGCCGCGCGGGCCGTAGCCTGCACGAGGTAGGGCGGACGATCATGCACCAGGGCAGAGGCGCCGCTGGTAGGGTCGATGAAGGTTTCGCTGGCCAACACCTGGCCATGGCTGACCACGTTGACGCGGCTGCTCTTGACCAGGAAGCCGACATTCTGGGTGCCGGTGCCGGTACCCAGGAAGGAGACGTAGTTGGGCGAGGGCGAGATGGTGCTGTTCAGGGCCGCCGTAAGATTCACCAGGGCCGCGGAAGAGTTGATTTCCACCAGGCCAAGAACATCGGGCGTCTTCAGCACATCGCGGATGGCCAGGATGGCCTTGGCCTGTTGCGTGGCCGTGCCCGTGTAGTTTTCCAGGTTGAAGCTGCCAACCGTAATCTGGTTGGCCGTGGCATCCGGAATGGGCGTGGCCGAAGTGGGCGGGCCTAACGTGATGGGCGTGGCCAATTCCTGCAGCAGGCGGTAACCGGTGGCGGATTGGTCCACCACACCAACCAGGTTGCTAACCGTTTGGCCCGGCGTGGTGACCGTGGCCGAGGGTTGGCCCAGGGCGTTGGAATTGACGACGATGACTTCCGGGTTGGCGTCGTAGCGCGGAATGGGCGGAATGGTTTTGCTGCTGCCGACGGGCACGAGGCGCGGAGCTTCGATGCCGGGTTCGCGCATGGGGAAGCTGTTGCCAGCCACCACATAGAAGAGGCCGGCGGCCGATTCCGTATTGCCGACGGTGACTAACCCGCTGGCCAAGGAGGCGCGCATGCCTTCCAGCCGTTCCAGTTGGCGAAGGTCGCCGGTGGGCGAAGGCAGCGAAGTGCCCAGGGCCACGGCGGCCGGCAGCGGATTATTGACGCTGAGTTGGCGAACCCCGGTGGACTGATTGGCAACGCTAAGCTGGGTGGTGCTGGTGGGGTTGGTACCGAATTCCGTAACCGTACCGGTGGCGCAGACCTGGGCGCCGACAACGGCCAGGCCGCTGGGCGCGCTGGAAGTGAAGACGAAGATGCCGTCCGAGGTGTTTGGATCGGCGTCCGCGTCAACACCGGTGCCCTGGAGGAAGAAACCGTTGGTGCGGCGGCCGGTGACAATGCCGCGGATGGTTTGCGTAGTGCCGAGGACTGGGCTGGTCAAACCAGAACCCTGTACGGCGGAGATGGTGGAGGTGGGGGTGCAGACCAAGGGCTCGGCATCATCGTTGAGAATGCGGCCTTCGGCCTGGCCATCAGCCAGTACGGCATTGCTGACGTTGGTGAGATTTACGAAAAAGTTCTCGTCTGGTTCGAAGGTGGTATCGCCCAGAATGGGGACCCGGATTTCGAAGACCGTGCTTTCTGGGGCGAAGGAGCCCGAGCCGGAGACAGTTGTATAGTCGGAACCGGCCGTGGCCGAAGCCCCGGTAGAGCTGGTGGTGTAGTTGAAGCTTACCGGACCTGTGGGCGTGCCAGAGAGCGTGACGCGGAAGACGAGGTCCGTTTGGCCGCTGTTACCTTCGGCGATAGAGGCGTCCGAAATGGTGACCGCGGCGCCCGCATTGGCGAACGAAGGCAGCACGGAAAAGTCATCCATGGCCAAACCATGGTCATTGCCAGCGTGGTTCAGGTCGGTCCAGCGGATAAGGATGGAGCCACCGACCGGGATATTCACCGTAATGTCCGCCGCAAGGGGCAGGGTGGCGGGCGGATTAACGGCGCCGGCCGTGGTGGTGTTGTTGGGGCTGCTGAAGGTGAGGCCAGAGACCGCAGTGTACGTGCCGTTGGAGAGATCCGTGGCATCGGCGCTGTAATCGACAGTGATGGCTTGGACGGCAGGGTGGCGTTGCCGCCGTCGCGCCACTGTTCGCCCGTGTAGGTGACGGAGAGGTTCGTGATGGCAGAGGTGCCGTTGTTCTGGAGGCAGACGCCCCAGGTGATGGTGCCAGAGGCATTGCTGCCCACGGAACCGAGGGCACGGTCCGAGTCCGTACCAAAGCTATAAAGGGCACCCGCGTTGCTGCTGCCCGTGCCGGCATTGATATTGACCCGACTGGCCAGCCAACCCGACAAAGCGAAGGTGTTGGTGGTGCCGGTGCCAGTGGTCGGCAGCGAGTTGAAATTCTGGGTATAGGCGCCAGTAAGCGGAACGCCGCCCGTACAGGCGGCAGTAAGAACTGGGGAAAGAGCAAGAGCCAAGATCACAGCGCCGAAGGGCGCCGCCGATAGTGCACGTAGGTTCACGCGGGTCTCCTGAAAGGGATGGCGTTCGACTAAGGTCCGAACCTTAAAAGGGTACCATCCAGGTGCGACAAACAGATGAACTTGTCGGACATTCCCCTATCACCTTGGTACTAAAGGGGGTTGTCAGTACCAAAGCGATACAAGCCCTGCTTAGCGACAGGGCCTGTGTTACAAAGCACTTAGGGACGATTCGGGCGTTCTGCCGGTAGGGTAGCCAATACTTGCTTGGCGGCAGCAACGGCGGCGAGGGTGGGGCCACGGCCAGCACGATAGAGCAGTTTCCAGTCGTTCGGCTTTCCTTCATAGGCAGGGTTGACGAAGACGAGTTTTGGGCCCTTTTTCTGTGTGGCGGCGGCAAAGTCTACCGTGGCGGCGGTGGTGACCAGGGCCTGCAGATGTTTGCGCAGTTGCGGCGTGAACTGCAGTTTATCGAAGAGTTCCTGGGCGCGACGCTTGTTCTCCATATCCCTACCGTCGGCGAGACGGCGAGAGGCTTCCTGCAGGCCGGATTCATTGGGCGTGATGCCGACGGCCAGGGAACTTGGCCTCCGAGAGGGCCTTTTCGGCGGCGGCGAGGTCGGCGGCCCTGTCGGTGGCAGTCAACTTCTGGGCCTCTTTCAGCTTCGCCACAGCGGCCTTTTGGGCTTGCGGGGAGGCGACCACCATGGAGTCTGGTTCGCCGACTAAGTCCAGGTCCAATTGCACCAACATGACGAGGGTCTCTTTCGGCAGCGGCTGTTTGCGTTTGGCAAAGTCCTGGGCGTCTTTTAGCCGGCTTTCCAGCACAGAGCGTTTGGCCTGATCCAGCACCTGGTTCATGTCTGTGGACGCGGCGGCGTTGCCAGCTTTTAGGCCGTGGTCTACACCGCCGCGGTTGGCCACTTCGGCGTTCCAGGCGGCCCGCGTCTCTGGCGACAGCAAGAGGCCTTTCACAATGCCGGCGACGGCCGTGGCGGCAGCCGTGCGTTGTTCCGGCGTGAGGGTTAGAAAGATTTTTCTGGCCGGATGCACGGCAAAGAACTGCAGATTGGGCTCACTGCCGATGCTTTGCAGTAGCCGCGAAAGGGCGGCCGTGCGCACTTGCTCTTCCGTAACCTGTAGGGGTGCCAAAAGCCTCGGTTGCGGCAAGTAACAGCCCTGCCAGCAAGGTGGTGGCAAGCACACCCTTTTTGATTCTTTGCATACGAAGTCTTCTTTCCAGGCGGACGGCAGTGGGTAACAACCCGCCTAGACAGAATTGCGAAAGACAGAGAGAAATTAGATCAGCCCGTTGGTTATTTCGCCAAAAAAACGCAATGTACGCTTATGGCATGGCGAGCGGGCCAGTCGAGACTTAGGCGGCAGATTGCCTGTTTACGGCTCGGTATCGCTGTTCCAGGATGACGATGGTGACCAAGTAGACGGCGACAATGACGGGCGGGCACGGCCACAAAGCGGTGGGCGGGAAAAAGAGACCAAACCAGCGCGACCAGCAACGTGCGGACAACGGCGTGGAAGAGGCCGACATAGTGCTGGACGATCCAGGAGATAGGCAGCCACATAAGGCCCGTTAAGGTGCCGACGGTTAAGGGCAGCGAGGTATAGTCGGCGCGGAACCAGAGGAGGGACATGGGGTAGACCAACAGCGACATGCCCCCAGTTAAAAGAAAAAGCGAGTCGAAGGCGTTCTTGGGCCGATTCTTCGCCATGAGATTTTCGCCGGTGAACTTAGAAAGAAACAGGCCGAGATAGATAATGGACCCGGTGGCGACAAACAGGGTGAGAACCGCCACTTGGGGCGAAGCGAAGGCACCCACTACGCCAACGATGGCCCAGGCCAATGGTGCCGGCCAGGGGCGTGGCCAAAAGGCGCCGGCGGGCGAACTCCTGCCTTTGCAGGTCCAGTGTAGTTCCGTTTCCTTTGAATTGCATCGGCATGGGTATAGGTTGCCACAGTTGCAGCCGCCAATCCGGCGGCCCGGCCGCCCACGGAAGGCCAAAAGAAAAAGGCCCCCGGCGGATTGCCGGAGGCCTTTTGGTTCATGCGAGTAATTCGACAGTTAGAAGGTTAACTTCAAAGCGCCCTGCCAGGAACGCGGAGGATCCTGACTGGTGATGGTGCCAAAGGCGCCGGAAGTTACGGTGGTGTTCGGGTTAGCCAGGTTGGCGTAATTGGCGACGTTAAAGGTTTCGGCGCGGAACTGCAGACGCCACCGTTCGGTGATCTGGAAGTTCTTGATCATGCCAAAGTCCCAGCGGGCTTGGATGGGGCCGCGGATACCGTTGAAGCGGATAGGGAAGCGGCGCAAATTGTTGGCAAGCTGCAGCGCGTTGTTCCGTTCAAAGCCGGCATTGACGTTGAACCACTGGTCCACGCTGCGTTGGCCGCGCGGCAGCAGCACGTTGTCCAGGTCACCATTGAAGATGACGTTGCCGAAGCCGAGCGGACCGCCACTTTGATACTGCATGGCGCCGTTCAACTGCCAGCCACCGGCAATGCCGTTCAGCACACTGTTCCAGCTGCGCCCCAGCGGCGGCCCTTGCCGAAGGGCAGTTCCCAGATGCCGGAGCCGGTTAACCGATGCGTGCGGTCCAGGTCCGAGATCACTTCATACGGCCGCGGGTCCTGATCGTTCATCATTCGGTGGCCTGCATGTTCTTCGACCACGTGTAAGACATCTGCGTGGTGAAGCCGCGCGTGAGGCGCTTTTCCAGGCGCATCTGCAGGCTGTGATACCACGCATAACCGATGGGTTCGTAGATGTTCACGTTGCCGAATTGCGGGAAGGGGCGCAGCAGGCTGGCCCGGTTGGTGTTGGCGCCAAAGATGGCGTTGGTGCCGCGCAGAGGGTTCGGGAAGTTCTGGCCCAGGAAGTTGATGGTGGCCTGGTCCCGGACGGGCGAAGTGGACAGGTATTGCGCGGGCAGGAAGTTCAGATTCCGCAGTACGTTCAACCGCGTGGAGCGGTTGCCGACGTAGCTGGCTTCCAGCAGGAACTGGCCGGGCAAGGAGCGCTGCAGGCCGAAGCTCCAACGTTGGGCATAGGGGTTCTTGCGGCTTTGCGGGAAGGCGTTGACGCCCTGGCCGATGTTGGTGAGCAGACCACCAGCAGGGCCCAGGGGCTGCGAAAGACCGCTGGGGAAGGGGTTCGAAGCGTGGCGATGTAAGTGAGGCCATTGTCCAAAGTGGCCTGGATCGGAGTGGTGAGGCTGAAGCCGGCCGGTTCGGTGTTGGTATACAGCGTGCCGAGAGGCGCAGTGTAGAGACCATAGCCCGGCGCGGAGCACCGTCTTCACATCGAACTGGTAGGCCAAGCCGAAGCGGGGCATCAGGTTCCCCTTGGCCGTGTTCCAGTAGCCGCGCGGATTGCCGCCGCTGTTGACAAAGGTGAGGCCGCCAAGAACGCGGAATTGCGAAGCGGGCAGTTCCGGAATCGGGGCTGCGGCGTATTGAGCGCGGGCCTGGGCTTCAATGGGGCTGGGCGTGGTGGCGTCGAAGTTACGCACGGCGCGGTCATACCGCTCCGTGGTGGCAGACTCCACTTCATAGCGCAGGCCGAGATTCAGAGTTAACTTCTTCGAGACCTTGTAGTCATCCTGCAGGTAGAAGCCGTAGATCGAGTTCCGTTCAGCGTAGCTGGCATTGACGGCCATCGAACCGGCTGGAATGCCGAGAAGGAAACTGGCGATTTCGCCACCAACCTGCGGTGCGGGAGCCGTGTCCAGCGGGCCGCGCGTGAAGTGGAGTTGAAGGTGAAATCCGGCGAAATCGAGTTCGGGAATCGGTTGCGGTTTTCCCGCAGGTTGCGCCAATCGAAGCCGAAGCGGAAGGTGTGCTTGGAGCGGTTCCAGGTGAGCGTAGCGTTGGTATTGTGGATCAACGACGCTGTGGTGCCGTCGCCGCTTTCCCAGTTCGAAACGGTGCTGAACGGGGCCACGTTCAGGCGAGGAAAGGCGGCCAGGTCTTTGGGAATCGAGTTCACCAGGCTGGAGGCAAGGCCGAGGCTGGAAAGGTCAAACCCGCGAGAGACGCGCCGTTCCGGAAACTCCTGTTGCGTAAGGCCGTAGCGGACGTTCAGGAGCAGGCTGGGGTTGATGACATAGACATCGTCAAAGGCGGCGCCGCGGTTGATGCGGTTCAGGATGATGCCCGTGATGTTGTCCGGCCCGAAGAAGCGGTTCTTGTCTTCCTGCCAGTAATCCCGGTGCATGCGGACGAAGATGCGGTGGTTTTCGCTGAAGGCGTGGTCCACGCGGCCAATGTTGGTCCAGTAGGTCTCCAGGGCTTTGGTAGCCAGGAAGAAGTTCTGCCGGAAATCGGCCGTGCCGGGTTGGTTCGGCGCGGGGAAGGCCTGCAGCATCTTCTGGGCCACGGGGTCCAGCCGAGAGGTGGGGATGATATTGCCCGGGAAGGGCGTGCGTTGGAAGCGGCCACCGGCAACGGCAACCGTGGAAGCCGGGTCATAGACCTGGTTATTGGCGCTGAGGCGGAGCAGGGGCGAAAGGTCCCCGCGGCGCATTTCGGCTGTCGGCACCGTGGAAACCTGACTGTTATTGGGGTCGCCGAAGATATTGGCTTCAAAGGCATAGAACCAGAAGGTGCGGTTCTTGCCCGAGTAAAGCTTAGGCAGAGAGAGCGGGCCACCGGCAGAGGCGCCGAAACGGTTGTCCTGATAGAGCGGCAGCTTCTGGCCGGCGCGGTTTTGGAAGATGGTGGGCGCATCCAGCTTGCTGTGGCGCAGCCATTCGTGGAATTCACCGTGGATTTGGTTGGAGCCGGACTTGGTGGTGACGTTCACGTTAGAGCCCAGCGAGAAGCCGGAAGAGGCGTCGAAGGCGCTGGTTTGCACTTTGAATTCTGCAATGGAGGTTTGGGGCGGCGAAAAGGCCACGCGCGGAGCGGTGCCATCGGAATAGACATTGACAACGCCGTCGATGGTGAAGTCGTTGTTGTTATTGCCGGTGCCATTGGTGCCAAAAGAGCTGGGCGCGGCATTGAAGGGGGCCTTCCGCAGACGAAGATTGGTGCCGTTGACGGTGCCGGGCGCAAGGTGCACCAAGTCCATGGCGTTGCCCGCAAACAGAGGCAATTCCTCAATGCGGCGCTGGTCAATGACTTGGCCCAGGGAGACGTCGGCTGCATTCAGGAGCGGTGTTTCGGCCTTGATTTCGACAGACTCGGTGACTTGGCCGATCTTCAATTCCAGATCCAGCGTAACGGTCTCGGTGGTGCGCACTTCGATGCCGGTACGGATGAGTTTGGCAAAGCCAGAGGCTTCGGCCTCTACGCGATAGGCGCCTGGGTTAAGGTAAGGCGCGCGGTAATCTCCGGTTTCGCCGGAGGAGACGTTGACTTGGAGGCCAGTGGCTTCATTGGTGACTTTGATAGCAACTTTCGGAACAGGGCTGCCGGTGGTGTCGGCCACTCGGCCGAGGATCGTGCCGCGAGGATCTTGCGCCGGCAACAGCAGCGAGAGCAAGAGGAGAGATAGCGATAGTTTCTGAAGCATAGTTTGCTCGGTGCCACCAGTATATTCCCGATTGGCGGGCGATAGGCCTCTTGGGCGAAAGTAAAGGAATAAAGAGGTCTGCGAGAGGTGTAGCCAATCTTCTTTGCCCACGCGTTCAATGGGAATAAGCGGAACATCAAGCAAAGATTAAAGGTGGAAATCCGGATACCGATGAGAGAGACAAGAAGACGAGGCGCGCAAGATGCGCCGCCCGCCTTCGAACACCTCAGGAGAGCTATTTGTGGGGGCGGTAGTATTCGCCGCCGGGAAAGGCGTTTCGGGAACACCGATACTTTCGCGTGCCCAGTGGTTCACAGCAACCCAGTGGTTCACAGCAACCAGTGGTCCACAGTAACCAGTGATCCACCGTGTAGATTCCCGCATTACAGAAAACGCAGCAGAAGGCAGCAAATTCCGGGTGGGTGAAACGGCAGGCAGTCCTGGCCAGCCTGGGAAGCCAGGAACAAAGGTCTAAGGCAGACAACGACAACGCAAATAAGTGGCGACTCGAGACCGGAACGAACAGCAGTGCAATCCGCGACGAGCGAAACAGGGCGAAACCAGCGCAGGAGAGAGTGGTGTTACGCAAACCGCAACGAATTCCATAGCAGAAGCGAGCCATAAGGCCGACAAGGTTGGCGCGGGCGAAGGGGCGGGGCGGGGTGCGAACCAGCAGTACCGTTGCGAGGCATCACGGGTGACTGGCGCTGCTTCGGCAGCGGCGCTCTGGCTGAGTCTTTTCGCCACCACGTTAACGCCGCTGGCCGCCCAACCGGCCGAGACCTCCACAGGAAAAGGCAGCTCCAACCGCAGCGAAAGCCGGGCAGAGAATAGCGGAAGCGCGGAAAATCGAGCCGCAGTTCGCTTGCGCAGTCCTAAGATTTCTGCCAACCGCGAAAGCACTGGGCGCAGCCCAGAGGGCGGGCTGAAGGGCGTTAGCGCCACGGGCAAGCGCTTCTCCACGGCCCTGCCGACCGAGGACGGCCTGGAGGCTATACCGCAGAACTCCTACGGCGAGGCTGCCCTCTCCAATTGGCGGGAGCCTTGGCGTTGGAGCAGTTTTCTTCCCGGGCAGGGCTTAACCGACCCGCCATGTGGCCGAAATCGTGGACCAGGGCGACCGCTGCATCTATGCCCGCACCGGCGCAGATCTGTTGCAATTTGATGGCTACCGTTTTTCGCGCGTAGCCCAAGCGCCCGATGGCGTGCGCAGCATCTCAGTTGGCAAAGGGTGTTCTTTGTGGCTGGTGGCCAATGGCGGGTTGTACCGGCAGTCGGAGGACCGCCAAAAGTTTCTTCGCGTGGCGGCCGAATCGGCCCAACTGCCCCTGCACAGCGTGACGGTTTGGGGCGAACAGATTTTGGTTCGGTCCTATATGCGGCTGTTCCGCGTGGAAGGCGGCCAGTTGCAGCCCTTCGCCAACGATGTGTCAGGCACGGAGTGGCCCCCCATCGTCCGCACCACGGCCAACGGCGCGGTCTGGTGGCCTTCGAAAGATGGCCTGCATCGGGCTGAGCCCGGCAAGGCGCCCAAGCTGTTTTGGCCAGACCCATTCCTCCGCTTTTTTGATTTGGCCGAGTCGGCCACAGGAGAAGGGCTGGTGGCGATCTCTCTACCGGCCGAAAAGCGAGGGCTTTGGCAGTGGAGCTGGTACGGCAGCAAGGATAACCGTGACGCAAAGCATGCCGCGGCGGGCGATGCGGCTGGCGCGCCACGGCTGACGCCGATTCGCAGCGAAGGTACCGACCAGCCGCGAACGCTGGATGTGGCCCCGGACGGCACGGCCATTGTGGTGTATGAGTCTGGGCAGGTGAGAACGCGGCAGGATGGCCGGTGGCAGGCGATTCCCGAAGCGCCAGCCTATCTGCGGCAAGCCCGCCATGTGCAGTTCCGTGACAACGGCGACCTATGGGTGATTGCCGACAGCATCTATTTGCATGCGCGGTCCAGCAAGTTTTTGCAGCAGCATTCCCATGCTTTTCCCGACAGCGGTAATTCCAGTTACGCGCTGGCACGAGGCCCATTTGGCAGTCTTTGGATTGGCTCGCCGGCAGGGTTAGAGGTGCTGCAGGCAGACGGCAGCAGCCAGCGCATTACGGAAGTGGAGGGCGTCAAGATTCCCGTAGTGCAGGCCATCCAGCAGTTGCCCGATGGCTCGATGGTGATCAGTAGCGGTGGCGGATTTACAGGGGCATATCGCTACGATGGTTCGCACTGGAGCAAATTGCCCGGACTGCCGGAGTATCATTTCCATTCGATCCGCCGGGATGATCGGGGATGGCCGATTTTTCTGACCTCCGGCTACGGCCCGTCAGCCGAGAGGGAGCCGAGCGCCGCCTTTTGGTGGCAGGCAGAGGCCGACGGCACGGTGAAGGTGGAGGTGTTCCCCTTCTCTTGCCCCGCCTATGGCGCTGCCGGCGAGGCGGGCAAGCGGCTGTGGCTGGCCGGTGACTGCGGCATTACGGAGTTTCGCTTTGCCGGATACAACAGCAGCGCGCAAAGCAGCAGCGAGCAAAACAACAAGGAACAAGGCAGCACAAGCCAAGCCCAGGTAGGGCAAGCCCAGGTATGGCAGGCCGAAAGTGGTGTTTCTGCATCGCTGGCGCAACCCAAGGTTCTGCCCAATGGGTGGCAGGTTTCGCGGCGGTGGCGTTCTGGAGTGGAACTGCCGGCCGGTCGCGTGAAGCTGTTGTTGCGGACGGGCGCGAACCAACTGTGGATCGGCACGCGCCCCGGCTGGTGGGCCGGCTGAACCTGGAGGATGGCCGCGTTAAGTTCTTGGGCAATCTGGATGAGGGCGGCCGCTCGGGCATCAATGAATTGCAGGCCGGTGCCAATGGCAGCATTTGGGCCACCAGTAGCCAGGGCCTGTTCGAATACTCTGGCAACCGCTGGGTGAACTATCTGGAGCGGATCGGGCTGGCCAACCGTTTTACTTGGCCGGTCTTGGTAGAAGGCCAGGCGGTGCGCTTCGGCTCTTTCGGAAATGGCGTCTACACCATGGACCTTTCCAACCGCGATAGGGACTTTCAACTCCAAGTGCAGACGACCGTGGCGGGTGCCAACGATTTGCAGGCCACTTGGGCGCCGCTGACGGCCTGGGGCCAGATTCCACGCGGCCTGATTGAAACTCGCTTCCGGCTGAATGACGGCGAATGGAGCCAATGGGGCGTTGTCACCCGAGCATCGTGGAACCGCATGAACCGGGGCGACCACCGTGTGGAGATTGAGGCGCGGAACCTGGATGGCCAGGTGGTCCGGCGACAAGAGCAGGTTTTCCTTTCCGGCTTCTGGTATCAGCAGCCCAGCTTTCTGCTGTTTTGCCTTGGCGCTCTGCTGTTCACCGGTGCACTGGCAACCTGGCTTGTGCAAAAGCGCAGCTTGCTGCGGGAAGAAATGGCGGCGCAGATGCCCGCTTCCGGGCCATGATCGAACATGCCTCCGATGCCGTGGTGCTGCTGGATGCAAACCGAAAGGTCTTGTACGCCAGCCCCAGCTTTCAGCGGGTAACGAATAGGCAACTGGGCGAGATTTTCTTAGAACTGCTGCCGGCCAGCCAGCGGAGACTGCTGGTGGAGGCGTGGCGCAGCGCGAAACGCTTTCCGAAGAGGTGCAGGATGTCCGCGTCTCGTTGGTGGACCCTGATGGAAGCACGCGCTGGCTGGAGTGCCGTTTTTCCAACTTCTTCGGCCAGCCCGCCATCGGCGCGATGGTGATTAACCTGCGCGACATCACTTTCGAAGTACAGGCCTTTGCGGCCCTGCGCGATGCCAAGGACCGGGCCGAGGCGGCCAACCGAGCCAAGAGCCAGTTCCTGGCCACAATGAGCCACGAAATCCGCACGCCGCTGAACGGCATTGCGGGCATGTCCCTGTTGCTGCTGGATTCCCATCTCAGCGCGGAGCAGTCCGAGTATGCCACCACCATCCATCGCAGTGGCGGCATTCTGATGTCGATTCTGAACGACATTCTGGACTTCTCGCGGATTGAAAGTGGCGGTTGCACGCTGGAGCGGCAGCCCTTTGAACTGTGGACGCCGTTTGAAGAGACGCTCTCTTTATGGCGGCCTTCGGCTTCGGCCAAGGGTTTGGACTTTTCGGCCTCGATCCATGGCGACAACAAGCTTTGGGTGCTGGGCGATGCCATGCGGTTACGGCAGGTGCTGTTGAACCTGGTGGGCAACGCCGTCAAGTTCACGAAGCAGGGTTCGATCGTGTTGGGCGTGCGGCTGCGGCCCGATGAACAGAACCAGGTGGAGTTGGAGGTGACGGTGAAAGACACCGGCATCGGCATTCCTCTCGAAAAACTGGATTCGGTGTTTGACAAGTTTACGCAGGCCGATTCTTCCACCACGCGCCAATACGGCGGCAGCGGCTTAGGGCTTTCCATCGTGAAGGGTCTGGTGGAATTGATGGGCGGCCGGGTTTGGGTAACCAGCCGGGTGGGCGAAGGCAGTACGTTTGGCTTCCAGATTAAGCTGCAGATCGCCGAAAGTAAGAATGCGATGCCAGAGCCGGGCGACGGCTCGTCAATCGAGGCTACGTTATGGTCCGATTGCATGCAGGGCATTCGCGTGCTGGTGGCCGAAGACAATGAGGTGAACCAGCGCGTGGCGCAAAGGATCCTGGAAAAACAAGGGGCGCAGGTGCCATTGCCAAGAACGGGCTGGAGGCGATCAGCATGTGGCAGGAGGGCAACTTTGACCTGATCCTGATGGACTGCCAGATGCCAGTCTGTGACGGCTACGCGGCAACGACGCGCATCCGCGAGTTGGAAAAGGGCAAGGGCCACACCCCGATTCTGGCCTTGACGGCCAACGCCATGACGGGCGACGAGATCCAGTGCATGGCGGTTGGCATGGACGGCTTTTTAGCCAAGCCGATCAACTTACAAAGGTTGCGAGAGCGCGTTGCAGCGGTGCTGGAAAAAGGCCGGAGCAGGCAGCCAGAGAAACTGACGGCGCCAGCCTTGCAGGCGGCCCCAGAGCCAGGCCAGCCGGACCAAACGACAAGGGAATAACGGACGCCGCACGCGGCAGCCAGCAGAAACAAAAAACACCAGGGCGTAGGGAAGGCAGATTATCTGCTAATCCTGCGCCCTGTTTGCGTTCGCGTAACCGCATGCGATACCGCCGGCTGGCCAATCGCTTCGCCAACCAGCAATGGAAGGGGAAAAGTAGCGAGAGTACGCGAATGGAGTACCTCAAATAGCGGCACTAGAAACCGATAGTGCAACTTAGGAGCCGAAGAGTCCGGCCAAGTTAGGTTAGTTTGTGATGTCCCGAGAAAGCGGAGTAGCGCAATTCCGTTTTTTAGGTTAGTGTGTCCCTTATCCCGGAACTTTTCCGCAGTATGGTTGGGAAATCTGGATTTTTGGACTCTATGACTTCTAATTTTCGTCGGCTTTTTGCTTATGCTCTGGCGACCGTCCCATTGGCGAGCGCACTACGTCTTCCACCCAAGAATATTCGTAATCGCAGCGCCGCCGCAGTTTTGGGGGCTTGGTTACTGCTGTCTGCTGCGCCTGCCTTGCGGGCTGAACTTACCGTGCAGCAGCGGGTTCTGGACTTTGAGAACTTAGCCAGCCAATATGCCAAGCTCTATGGCCCTTATGAATGGAAAAGGCAGCTGCTGAACTTTGACCTCTACGATCTGGACCCGTGGCGGAAACGGGTGCGCGAAGCCAAGTCGGACTTGGAGTATTTTGAAATCGCCGCACAGTATGTTGCCTCGCTGCAGGACACTCATTCCAGCCTGATTTTCCCAAGCAACTTTGTGGCAGCCATCCCCATTCTGGTGGATGTCTTCGACGGCAAGTATCTGATTGAAGCGCTTTCCCGAGCCCAGCTTCCCCTGGCCCAGTATCCTTTCGTGGTCGGTGATGAGGTGGTGTCAATTGACGGCCGGCCCACAAACGCCTTGGTAGAAGAGTTTATGAAGCTGGAAGGCTTCGGTAACCCGATTGCATCGCGCCGCCTGGCCGCCAGCCGCCTGTTTCAACGGGTGGGAGTTTTTCAACCTCGGGCCGCATGAAGTTGGGGAGCAGGCCACGATTCGCATCCGCGGGCTGCCACAGGCAATGTGGAAGAGTTCCGCATACCGTGGACCAAACAGGGCGTGCCTTTCACCAGCGGCAGCAATCTGCCATCGCTGCAGTTCAGTGGCAAACCCACGCGCGGTGGCGCAGACGAACCGGGCACGCCAGAGCCGCAGGCCGACGACGAACCGCAGGGCCGTAAACTGCTGAAGCAGTTGCAGAACCGCAGTATCTCCAAAGATCGGGTGCGCATTTTGGGCTTTGGTTCGCGCAGCCCCTTCTTCACCCTGCCGGCGGGCTTTCAAATTCGCAAGGGTACGTTGGCGAGCCACTTCCATTTTTCCGGCCTATACCAGGCCGAAGGCAAGCGCATCGCTATCTGCGCTTTCCCAACTTCTCACCCAATAATCTGAACGCTGCCATTAACGAACTGGCCGAAGAGGTGGCCTTCTTCAATGGCAATGCCGACGGCGTCATCATCGACATCACCCGCAACACCGGCGGTGGCTGTTATGGCGAAGTGGCCGCGCAGTTTCTCATCCCGTACCGCTTTCGTACCGTGGCCGACGAGATTCGGCCGAACCGTATTGTAGTGCTGCAGTTGGAAGCGGCCCTGGCCAACCCGGTTGGGTTAGAGGCCTGGGAGATTGCCCTGTTGCGTCGCATGTATGACGACATGAGCACCGCCTACGCCGAAAATCGTGGCCGCACGGGGCCCATTCCGGCCTGCAACCTGACGTTGGATATTGATCCGATTCGCCTGCAGGATGGCACGGTGTTCGCCCTGACGAAACCCATGGTGGTGCTGGTGGACGAATTGACGGTTTCGTTCGGAGACTCGATGGCGCAGATGTTGAGCGATGCCAAACGCGGCTCACTCTTTGGCCTGCGCACCAATGGCGCCGGTGCCAGCGTATTGGACGCAACCCCGGCCTCCCTCATCGAAACCTCCTTAAGCTATGCCTGGACATCGGCCTGCGGCAGCAGGCCGTGGAGGCGCCCGGCTACGGCCGCACGGCCTATTACGAAAACGTGGGCATCTGGCCCGACATCACCTACGACGTGATGACGGAAGAGAACCTCCGGAATAACTACCGGCCCTATGTACAGGCCTTCACGCAAGCCATGCTGCAAGAGATCGCCAAAGGCGTCCGCACCACCTCCACCCTGGAAGAAGGCCAAACCTCTTCCACCAGCCCCAGCCAAGAAGCCCGCCGCGCAGCAGGAGGAAAAGTAGCCATGCGATTCAACATAAGCCTTAGCAGCCAGTGGGCCGCAATTGGGAAAAAGGCTGCCACGGCCTTGGCAATCGTGGCGCTTGGTCTGACGGGCTGGTCGAACCCGGCCCTGGGCCAGATGACCACGGAACAGAAAGTGCAGGATTTTCAGGCGTTGGCCACCGGCTACCTGATTAGCTACGCACCCTATGATGGAAGAAAGAGGCGGTGAACTTCGACTTCACCAACCTCCGGCCTTGGCTGGACCGGGTGCGCGCTTCGCAAGACGACATTACGTTTTTCGAAATCTGCACCGAGTACGTGGCCAGCCTGCAGGATACGCACAGCAGTTTCCGCACGCCCACCATCTTTCAGGCGACGACGGGCCTGCATGCGGACGTGTATGAGGGCAAGGTGCTGATCGACAGCATTTCGCGCGCCGCTTTGCCTGTGGCCCGATTCCCCTTCGTCGTGGGCGATGAGATCGTCACGGTCGACGGCCGGCCGGTGCAAGAGGTGATGACCGAGTTCCGAAAGCTAGTGGCCTCGGCCAACCCTCGCTCGGCAGCACGTTTGGCCGCGGGCCGCTTAGTGGCGCGTGCGCAAACGCAGATGCCACGCTTGGCGGAGATCGGCAATACGCTGCGCCTGGGCATTCGTCGCCAAACCACGGGTGAAGTGGAAAACTTTGAGATTCCTTGGATCCGGTTGGGCGAACCGTTCCGCAAAGCAGGGCTTGTGCCTTCGCCGCGCAGCACTGGCGGCCAAGGCAGCGATGAGCCGCAGACGACGGAGGAGCCCGTAACGGTGGCCACCGAAGAACCGGAACAGCGCCCGGCCTACCTGCGGCCCTTGCGGGAGTTGGAAAAAGAGATGGTGGAGACTTCGCCGCATCTTGACATTTTGGGCTACGGCGGTTTAGCCACCCTGTGGACCTTCCCGGCCACAGCCACCTTCCAGCCTCGCCCCAGCTCCTTCTTCCGCGTGGGCACTTTTCAAGCCGAAGGGCTGCGCATCGGCTACATCCGTTTCGCCAACTTCAGCCCCGCCAACAGCACGCAGGCGCTGCAGGAACTGGAAACGCACATCCAGTTCTTTAACGCCAACAGCGATGGCCTGGTGGTGGACGTGATGCGGAACAACGGCGGCTTAGCCTGCTACAACGAAGAGGTGCAGCGGCGCTTCATCCCGTATCCGTTCCGCGGCATAGGCAGAGAGTTGCGGGCCAACCGTAACTGGCTGCTGAGCTTCTCGTCTGCGTTGGAATCGGCGAAGGCCAACCGCGCCGACGAATGGGTTATCGCGCTGTACACCAAATACACCGAAGAGTTGCAGCGGGCCCTTTAACGAAACGCGCGCGCGCACCGGCCCTTTGCCGATCTGCACCGCGACGTTGGAACGCCAGCCGGCCAGCGTGGTCTACACCAAGCCGCTGATGGTGCTGATCGATGAGTTCTCCACCTCGGCCGCCGATGCCTTTCCGGCCGTGTTGCAGGATGCCAAACGCGGGCCGCTATTTGGCTATCGCACCAATGGCGCCGGCGGCACCACGGGGCAGTTTGGCGTGGGCGCCTTTTCGGAGGCGCTGGCCTCTACCACTGTCGGCCTGCACCACCGGATTGCGCCGGTCACCGCGCCGGGCTATCCAACCTCAAACTACGTAGAAAACGTGGGCGTGCAGCCGGACATTCCGTACGACTTCATGACCACGGCCAACCTGCTGAATGCAGGCCGCCCGTTCTACGATGCCTTTAGCAAGGCCATCGTAGACCATATTCGGGCGAACCGGTAGGGCGCTATTGGTTCTGCTGCGCCGGGTTAACTTTTGCCGGCGCTGCAGCCAAAGGGGCAACAGAAGGATGTTGCACAGGCAAAGGCGGGGCGGCGGGAACTTTGGTTCCCTCCGCCCCATTCGTTTCTGGATCAACAAACTTGATTTCGGAGCTAACTTCCGTGCGACGGAAATCCGTGGAGTGACAGTTCAGGCTGATCTTCCGCTTATAGCCAAACAGCAGATCCAGCCGGAACTCCGCGCCATAGCCGCTCGGGAACCACACGCCAGGGGCAACCCGCGCATACGTAATGGAGAAGCCGGTTTGTTGCAGGTTCGTACCGAGAAAGACCTTCACGCCCCAGGGCATTTTGAAGTTCAGATCGGTGAAGATGTGAACGGGCTGAAACTCTTCGGCGTCCACCACGGCTTCGCCTTTCCACAGCGCGCGTTCGCAGTCTTCCTCCTTTTCGTCCTTCTTGTCCTCGTCTTCCCAGATGCAAACAGGCTTCTTCTTGGGCACGAAGCCGACGCGATAGGCCTGGCGCCCCTGGTGCGTTATCGTGCCCAGTAATTGAAAGTCATACAGCGGCAGGTCCTTCGCGGCAAAGGAAACAGCTTATGGGGCACGCCATCGCGAGACTTCTTGTTATCCACCAGATCCTCGATCAGGTTCTGGATTAAACCACCGTCGATATCCATGCCTTCGTGGGTGTAGCCGGCCTTGTCGTAAGTGACCAACTGGTTCTTCTTCCGATAGGCCTCACCGGCCACGGAGAGAAGCTGCTTTTCCGTACGCTCTGGCCCGGAATGGCGGCGTAGGTACGTTTTTCCAACCGCGCCAGATGGCCGTTGGTGCGGACCAACCGGGCCTGCACCTGCTGCGTGTAGAGATACTGCCGGCGCTCCGCCATGGCTGACGCCATGCGCTCGGCCATCTTGGCCATGATGACATCCGCCGTCAGGCTACCCGTTTGGTTAGCACCGGCCGACAATGCATCGACCGCAGGCGGCCGTTCCGCCTGGCTGAAAGCCGCCACCGTCACGGCGGCAAAAATGGAAAGCGCTCGCCAAACCATCGCGCGACACCTCGTCTATTTTGGCAATACGCGCGAGTCGGGCAACCGTTCCAAAAATTTCGCAACCACGCTTTTGGCTTAGGGGGGTACTTAGTTTTTTGGGCGCTTCGCGCACTGGCTGTCGTCGCGGTGCACAAAGTAGGACTTAAAGTTCCGGTCCTTCGGGTTCATGCAGCCCGAAAGGTTCAACAGCCGGATGTTCCGAAAGTCCACGGGGTGGCTTTCGCTCTGCAGCCCGATGTAGCCCCTCCGTCAACAGCTTGCCATCCTGCTTTACGGCAGGGTTAAAACCGCGGGCCACGCCCCCGCCGATGGAGGGCTTCTCATACTGCAACACCACCTGCCCGTCGATGAAATGGCGGACGCGTTCGCCGCCCAATACCTCTACTTCCACTTCAACCAATCCTCCCCGCGATAGATCTTCGAAGTGGAGTTGGTGCAGTGGGCCTTCACCATTTCGCCATTCTGATAGATCTCTGTGCCGGGGGTGCAGACATTCATCGTGGGGCGCTTCAGGGTTACCGTCGTTGCTTAAGAACTGCGCCTCCACAGAAATCGGCCAATCCTGGTCTTTCAAGATGCTCTCCGGCGCCTGGGAATGGATCATCACGCCGCTGTTCAACCGGCGTAACTGGGGCCGTCCTTCATCTGCTCTCCCACCAAACGGTACTCCAGTTGCAGACGGTAGTAGGAAAAGCTCTTTTTATAGAACAGGTGAGAGAAGCGGTTGCCGAACTCCGGGTATTTGTCATAGCGCACCTGGATGATGCCGTCTTTGGCGCGAAAGGTATCGCCAAAGTTGTCGCCCAGTTCGTGCCCCGCAATTTTAACCACCCAACTATCCAGATTCTTGCCATTGAACAGGTCCAGCCAGTCCTCTCGGTCGGCCCGTTTTTGGGCCGTCAACAGGGTTGCCGAAAGCAGGAGGGTGAAGATCGCTTTGCGCATGCCTTTGACAGTATAGTGCGTCGCCATCCGGCAGACATGGGCGCCACCGTTGCGTTTGGCGGCAAGGCCAACAGGGTGCCCCGCCGCGCATAGGACAACAGCCGCAAATGCCGCTGATAAAATGAAGCCAACTATGAATGGCCAAGTGGTTTTGCGGCTGGCCGCCAGCACCCTGCTGGCGAGCACCTTTCTGTGGGCGGCGCCCGGCAAAGGCGTGGACTTTAATCGAGAGATTCGGCCCATCCTGTCGGACAAATGCTTTGCCTGTCACGGGCCCGACGAACAGAACCGGAAGGCCAACCTGCGGCTGGACGTTCGGGAGGGTGCGCTGCCGCGCGTGGTGGTGCCGGGCAAGCCAGAGGACAGCAAGTTGCTGAAACGCATCACGCTGAAAGGCGGCCCGCTGCGGATGCCACCCAACGGCGAACCTCTGGACGCGAAACAGGTGGCGGCCATCACGGAATGGATCAACCAGGGCGCACCGTGGGAGACGCACTGGGCCTACACGCCGCCCAAGCGCCCGGCCGAACCAGTGGTGAAAGCAACCCAATGGCCGCGCAACCCGATCGACAAATTCATTCTGGCCCGGCTGGAGAAAGAAGGGCTGCAACCTTCGCCCGCAGCCGACCGCGCCACCCTATTGCGGCGGCTTAGCTTCGACCTAACCGGCCTGCCGCCAACGCCGGAAGAGATCGCCGCCTTCCAACAGGACAAGAGCAAGAACGCCTACGAAAAGCAGGTGGACCGGCTGTTGGCTTCGCCGCACTACGGCGAGCGGATGGCCATGCCATGGTTGGATCTTTCCCGCTATGCCGACACGCACGGCTTCCACATCGACTCCACCGCGACATGTGGCGATGGCGCGAATGGGTGATTGCGGCCTTCAACAGAAACCAGCCCTTTAACCAGTTCGTGGTGGAACAGCTGGCCGGAGACCTGCTGCCGAACGCCACCACGGAACAAAAGCTGGCCACCGGCTTTAATCGCAACCACATGATTAACTTCGAAGGCGGGGCCATTGACGACGAGTATCAGACCGAATATGTGATCGACCGCGTGGACACCACGGCCACGGCCTTCATGGGCATGACCATGGGTTGTGCCCGCTGTCATGACCATAAGTACGACCCGATTCGACAGAAAGACTTTACCAGTTTGCGGCCTTCTTTAACACCATTCCGGAAAAGGGCCTGGACGGCACGCGCGGCAATGCGGCGCCGCTGCTGCCCCTGCCCAGTGCGGACCAGGCCGCCCGCAAGGCCTTTTTGACGCAGCGTGTGCCGCAACTGGAAAAACAGTTGGAGTCGCCAGAGGTGCAAAGGGCCAGGCCGAATGGGAGGCCAAAGCCCTGGCCGCTTTGCCGGAACCTTCGCGACAGGGCCTTTTGGCCCACTACGAAATGGAGGGCGGCTTTGCCGATTCCAGCGGCAACTATCTGCATGGCCAATCTCTGCGCGATGACCCCGGCTTTCCGCAAAGCTGGAGCGGGGGCCGCGCCGCCGAACTCAACGGCCGCAGCGAGGTGGAGTTGGGCCGTTTGGTTTGGCCGAAAAGTTTGGCCTTTTGGTTCCGCACGCAAGCGCGCACCTTTAAGAACGGCATTCTCTCTCGCTTGGACGGGCAACATCGCGGCTGGGAGATTTACCTCGACGGGCCCTATGCCATTCCGCGCCTGCGGCAGATGGCGCACTTGGTGGTGCGCAAGGTGGAACGCTGGCCAGACCGGGTTTGGGAGGCGCGCACCAAGCAGCCCATCCTGGTGAAGGGCAAGAGAAGCCCGGATGGCTGGATGCACCTGGCCTTTGCCGGAGAGCAGTTCTTCCTCGATGGCGAACCGGCCGAGTTGGAAGTGCTGCGCAACACCCTAACGGGTCCGCTGCAGGAGCCGGACGTGCCCGTTACGATTGGCGGCCGCCCGGAAGCAGACCGGCTGCGCGGCCGGTTGGACGACCTGCGTTTCTACAGCCGGTTGTTGCCACCGGAAGAGATTCGGTTTTTGGCCTTGCAGGAGCCGTTGCGCGCCATCCTGCAGGTGCCGGCCAGCCAGCGCGCCAAAGAGCAGAGCGCCCGGCTGCGCGAATGGTATTTGACACAGGCCGCGCCGGAGCCGCTGCGCGCGGCCTTTGGCGAGTTGACGCGCCTGAAAGCGGAGCAGGAGTTGCTGGAGTGGGAAATTCCCACCGTCATGGTGATGGCAGAAGCCGAAAAGCCGCGCGAAACTTTTTTGCTGGCACGCGGCGACTATCGCAACAAAACGGAACGGGTGTTTCCGCAAGTGCCGGCCGCCCTGCCGCCGTTGCCTAAGGGCGTGAAGGCAGACCGGCTGGCCCTGGCCAACTGGTTAGTGGCGCCGGACCATCCCTTAACCGCGCGCGTAGCCGTGAACCGTTTTTGGCAGACCGTGTTTGGCCTGGGCATTGTGAAGACGGCCGAAGATTTCGGCAGCCAGGGCGAGGCACCGGTGCACCCGGAGTTGCTGGACTGGCTGGCCACGGAATTCGTCCGCAGCGGTTGGGACGTTAAGGCCTTGCAGCGACTGCTGGTCACCTCAGCCACCTATCAACAGTCCTCCCGCGCCACACCGGCGCTGCTCGAAAAGGATCCGGAGAACCGGCTGCTGGCCCGCGGCCCCCGCTTCCGGTTGCCGGCCGAGATGGTCCGCGACAACGCGCTACGGGTGAGCGGCCTGTTGCAGAGCTCCATCGGAGGCCCCAGCGTCCTGCCCTATCAGCCACCGGGGCTGTGGAAGAGTTGGCCTTTGGCGCGGAGTTCAGCGCGCAGGTGTATGAACAATCGCACGGCAAGGACCTGTACCGCCGCAGCATGTACACCTTCTGGAAGCGCACTTCGCCGCCCACCACCATGTCGACCTTCGACGCCCCAGACCGCGAAAAATGCGTGGTGCGCCGCAGCCTGACCAACACGCCGCTGCAGGCGCTGGCGTTGCTGAACGACACCACCTACGTCGAAGCAGCGCGGGTGCTGGCCGCCCGCGTTTTGCAGGAAACCAAAGGCAGCCCCGAAAAGCGGCTGCAACGGGCCTACCAGTTGGTTCTGGGGCGAAACCCGAAGCCGAAAGAGGCTGCCGTGTTGCTGGAACTGGTGCAGCGCAAAACACAAGAGTATGCGCAGGCGCCCGCCGAAGCTGCCAAGCTATTGGCCGTGGGCGAAGCCCCTGCTCCGCCGCAACTGTCAGCGCCGGAATTGGCCGGCTGGACCATGGGCATGAGCGTCCTGCTGAACCTGGACGAAACCATCACCAAAGAATAAGTAAGGCCGAAAGAGAGTGAGCGCCATGACCAACCCAAAACATCAAGTGGCCGAGGCCCTTCGACTGGCCCAGACGCGGCGACATTTCTTTGGCCGCACGGCCAAGGGCATTGGCGCGGCCGCGCTGGCCTCTTTGCTGGGGCAGGACGAAGGCTTTGCCAAGGGCAACCTTTCCGGTATTCCCCATCACAAGCCCACGGCCAAGCGCGTGCTGTTTCTGCATCAGAGCGGCGGCCCCTCGCAGATCGACCTTTTCGACTACAAACCGCAGATGAAGAAGCACGGCGGCACGGAATTGCCCGCCAGCATCCGCATGGGCCAACGCATCACCGGCATGACCAGCGGACAATCCAGTTTCCCCGTGACGCCCACCGTGTTTCGTTTCGCCCAACACGGCAAGTCCGGCGCGTGGCTAAGCGAACTGCTGCCGCACACGGCCAAGGTAATCGACGACCTGTGCGTCATCAAAAGCATGCACACGGACGCAATTAACCACGACCCCGCCATCACCTTCATCCAAAGCGGCTCCCAACAGCCGGGGGCGGCCGTCCATGGGTGCCTGGGTTAGCTATGGCCTGGGCAGTGAGAACGAAAATCTGCCAGCTTACGTGGTGTTGGTTTCGCAGGCCAACGCCATCAACAATGACCAACCGTTGTTCAGCCGCCTGTGGGGCAATGGCTTTTTGCCGTCGTCGCACCAGGGCGTAAAGTTCCGCAGCGGTGGAGACCCGGTGCTGTACCTGAGTGACCCGGCCGGCGTGGACCAGAATACGCGCCGCATGATGCTGGATGCGGCGGCGAAGTTGAACCGGATGAAGCTGGAAGATTACGGCGACCCGGAGATTGAGACCCGCATCAGCCAGTATGAGATGGCCTACCGGATGCAAACCTCCGTGCCAGACCCTGATGGACCTTTCCAAGGAGCCCGAATCCACCTTCACCCTGTATGGCCCGGATGCCCGCAAGCCCGGCACGTATGCCGCCAACGCGCTGCTGGCCCGACGGCTGCTGGAACGCAATGTCCGCTTTGTGCAGTTGTATCACCGCGGTTGGGATCAACACGGGGACTTGCCGAGAGATCTGGCCTTGCAGTGCCGCGGCACGGACCAGCCAACGGCCGCCTTGATCCAGGACTTGAAGCAGCGTGGCCTGCTGGAAGACACCCTGGTGGTTTGGGGCGGCGAGTTTGGCCGCACCACCTATTGCCAGGGCCGCTTGACCGATACCAACTATGGCCGAGACCATCACCCGCGCAACTTCACCATGTGGTTGTCGGGCGGCGGCGTGAAGCCGGGACTGGTAGTGGGCGAAACCGACGACTTCAGTTACAACATCACGGCCGACCCGATCCACGTGCATGACCTGCAGGCCACCATTCTGCATTGTCTGGGCATTGACCACACGCGGCTTACCTATAAGTATCAGGGCCGCCACTTCCGCCTGACCGACGTGCACGGCGAAGTGGTGAAGAAGATCCTTTCTTAACCCTCAGGCTCCGAATCCAAAGGGCAAGCCCCGCGCGAAGTTGTAGCTTCTCGCGGGGCTTGGTTTTTGGGGTTGCTTGGCAGCCGCCCGTTAGGTTGACGGCGTCGAAGGCGATTGCAAACTAAAACTCATACCGCAGCGCGAACTGGAAAACGCGCGGGTCTGAGGCCTGGGTGAACTGGCCAAACGTTGCCGGGTTCGAAAGCGAAAGCGACGACCCGGAATTGGACCAGTAATGTTGGTTGAAGGCGTTGAAGGCTTCGCCGCGCAGTTGCAGCGTGTGTCCTTCAAAGGGCAGGAAGAAGCGCTTGCCCAGTGCGATGTCCCAGTTCATCAGGTTATCGCCACGCACCAGCGCCCGCGTGCCGGTACGGCCCGGATACTGGTCCACAAAGTTCGAAACAATGGCCTTGTCCGGAACAGGCCGGGCTGGGCCAGTATTGTTGAAGCCGATCTGTGTGGTGAAGGGGGCCTTAGCAATCGCGCGGCTGGAGAACCAGTAGTTCGTATTCCAGATGCCGGAACCGCCCATCACCATGGGCAACCCGGTGCGATACCGCATGATGGTCATCAAACTCCAGCCGCCCACCAGTTGGTTCACCCAGGCCGGCGAATCGGCCAGGAACTTTCGTCCCTTGCCAAAAGGCAGGTCATAGACGGCGTTGGCGTTCATGTTGTGACGGATGTCGAAGTCCGAAGAGCCCCGGTTGTCGCTGGCAAAGAAGACGCTTTGCAGAATCCCGCCAAACTGGCCCGCGCCGGATTCAGCGGCCGAGCCGTTGTCGATGCTGTGGCTCCAGGTGTAGTTGAAGTCATAGCTGAAGCCTTTCTTCATGGGCCGCCGGACAGACAGCGTCATGCCGTGATAGCTGGCCAGGCCCGCATTCATCCACGTGGGCAGGGCCGAACCTTGCCGCGCGAAGAAGGTGTGGCAGCCGAAGACGCTGACGCACTGGCCCGCCGTCAGGAAGCCCGGCACGCGGTCCAGCAGGTGCAGCGCGTCCATGTCGCTGCCGTCGTTGTCGTTGTACAGCAGGTAGTAATAGTTCGCTGCGGCCGAGCCCGGAAAGTAGGCATTCCGCAAAGAGGGGAAAATGTTTTCCAGGTACGGAATGTTGGGCATCAGGCCAGGGTTGGCCCGCACTGCGGATGGCGAAAGGCCGCCATCATACAGGGTGCGCGTTTGGGAGGCCATCTCGATCCAGGAGACGCCGCTTTTGCTGTCTTTCAGGTTCAGCGGCGTGTAGATGTCCCCCTGCAACAGTAGCTTCCGGCTTAAACGTCCGGCATAGCCAATCTCCACCGTGTTGCCGCCCCAGGTCTCTTTCGCGTAGTTGGCATTCAGCACAATCGAGTAGGGCGTCTTGATGTCGGAGAACATGCCCAACCCCGTGCCCGCCACAGCGAAGACATCCGGCGGCACGGAAGGGAAAGTGCCAGGAGGTGCCGTGGCAGGGCCGGATAAGCCCCGGCCGTCGTCAGGCGCGGGGCGTCCGTCATGTTGTAACTGCGGGGGAAGCCGGCGCGGCTGGCCAGGCCGACGCTGCCCAGTTGGTCGAAGTTCGTAATCAGGTCCGAACCAAAACGGTCGTACACCATGCTGGCGCCGCCGCGGAAGACGCCGTACTTGTTGTTGGCCGGGCTGAAGGCGAAGCTGAAGCGCGGCGCCCAATTGTTGTTATCGCGCTGCCACCAGTTGCGGCCATTGTTGGCCGGGCCAGAGAGTTGGTAAGAAAGCCGGGCATTCGGCATCGCGTTAGAGGCCACGCCCTGCGCCATCAGGAAGTTCCGCTCGGCGAAGTATTGGTCCAGCGGCACCGTGGTGTCCACTTGCAGGCCATTGGCTTCGTAGGGGGGCTGGTAATTGCTGTAGCGCAGGCCGTAGGTCAACGTCAGGCTGCGCGTAGCCCGCCAGGTGTCTTGCAGGTAGAACTCATACTCATTCGTTTTGAAGGTGCGCTTCTGCGGCGTGCCAATCGGAATGGCTTTGCCGTCACGGTCATATTGGAAGGTGACGTTCAGGCTGGTCAGCATGCCCAGGTAAGCGCCGACGGCGTTGGCCAGCGGCACCGTGTTCGTCAGGCTGACGTTGCTGCCCAGGCCATCGCGAGAGCGGACATAACTGGTGATGGCGTTGGTGATGTCGCTGCCCAAGCCCAACATGGTGCCGCGGCTCATACCGAAGGCAGGATACGAAGGCGAATAAGAGAAGCGGTTGTTGGTGATCCAGCGGAAGTTCACGCCACCCTGCAGCGTGTGCTTGCCCTTGATCCACGTTGCATCGTCGGTCAACTGCCAGGTCGGCAGCACACGGCCAAAGCCGCGCGTATAGTTCACAAAATCGCCTGATGCCACTAAGCCCCTAAGGAAGGCCCCGGCGTGCCGGACTGTTCCAAGCCCTGGCGCGTCAGGTTCAGCCCAGTTGGTTGGTCAGGTTACTGCGCAGCACTGCCGTGTAGTTGGCGCCAAAGCCTTTCGAGTTATTCAGGTTCTCTGCCGCCGCGGTCTGGCCTGGAAACTGGGCACCACCTCATCCCGCTTGTTGTCGGCCAAAGTGCCGCGCCAGTACACGTTGTGCTTGCCTTCATTGTCCACACGAAAATCAAAGCGCGCCACGTAGGCCTTGTCATCCCGTTTGAAGGGCGCGTTAAAGCGCAGGCCCGTGAAGTTCAGCCCGCCGTCAGAACCCAGCGCCGGGTCGTTGCCCGTCGGATAACGGCTGAAAAGATCCTTCACGAAGGGGCTCATGCCAATGCGCTGTGGGTCAATAATGGTGGCCATCTCTGCGGCCGACAAGGTGCGCGTCACGCCGTCGTTGGTGCGGACCGTGACGATGCCCTGCTTAAAGCTTTCGGTAGGCACGGTGCGCGTCTGCGATTGGCCACTGGCGTCAATGCGCTGCTCCCAATTCAGAAAGAAGAACACCCGATCCTTCTTGATCGGCCCACCGACCGAGGCGCCAAATTGGTTGCGAATCAGCGCCTCCCGCTTGATGCCGGCCCGATTGGAAAACCAGTTGTTGGCGCTGGTCACCGTGTTGCGATGAAACTCATAGGCCGAACCGTGCCATTGGTTGGAGCCGCCTTTGGTGACCAGCGAAACCTGGCCGCCGGAGCTGCGTCCCAATGCCGACCCTTGGCCACCCACGGTGACGCGAAACTCCTGCACGGAATCCAGCGGCACCGGCAAAACGCTGGTGAAGGCCCCGGCCGATTGATTGTCGTTCACGTCGGCGCCGTCCAACGTCACATTGTTCTGGTCCCTGCGCGCGCCCAGCACTTCGCCGGTTTGCGTCACGCCGCCTGCAGACTCAACAGCTCCACCACGTTCCGCGTCACCAGGGGCAGTTGCCGCACCTGGGTCTGGTTAAAGGCGTTGCCAATGGAGGCGTCCTGCGTGTTGATGGCCGGGGCTTCGGCCTCCACGGCAATCGTCTGGTTCACGTTGCCGACCTCCATCTTCACCTCCACCGACCCCGGCGTGTTCACCTGCAGCACAATGTTGTTTTGCAGCACCGTGGCAAAGCCCGGCTTCTCTGTCTTCACTGTGTAGGTGCCGGGTGGAATCTGCAAGAACTGGAAGATCCCGCTGCCGTCGGTGAGTATCTTGCGCGCAAAGCCCTGGCTATCCATTGCAATGGTAACCATGGCATCGGGAATGACGGCGCCAGATGTGTCGCTGACGGTGCCGCGCAAACTGGTGGTCGCCTGGCCGAATAACAGGGCCAGCGGACATAGGAATAACACGCATAGCGCCCGGCTGGGCGCGCCAAATGAAGACATAACTAGACCCCTTAGTGGAAATTGCTTGCGTGGAAGCAGTTGCGCGTCGGGCCGATCTGCTCAAAGGTTGAGGTGGGCCAAACGCAAAGACAAGGCAGAGCTATCCGGAGGAACAGTTCCGAATGGGTCAGCGTCTGGGCTGGCTACTTACAACCAAAGAGGAGGGGGTTCAAGGTACGCAAGCGAAGCGTACTGGGGACGCGTCAGACTAGTGGCGGTCTTAGCTGGAAAGAGTACCAGAGCCTCCCGTAGAGCGCAAGCGATTTTCCAACCGTTTCGGCAAAAAGCCGAAACTCGGCCGGCTTTCGTGCCCTTGGCGAACAACACGAAAGACCAGCCGCCCGCCAGCCGGGCACCACCAACCGGGGCGACCTACCTAGGGCGTTAAATTCCCGGCGGGCGCCCTGTTGTCCGGCCAAATTCCGTCGATGGGAAAGTGGCGTCGATTGCGCGTTATCCATTTCCCGGACTGCGGTGTTCCATCGTTGCCGGCCAGGTCAACTTGTTCAAGCTGGCACATTCGGCTGGCGCGCTCCCTTGCCCCGTTCCACTGGGCGGGTTTGGCCGGAACCGCCATGCTAGACTTGGCACGAGTACCCGGCCTAAGTGTCCCCGGTTGGCGGCTTACCGGTTCTGATTAACGGCTGTGTTTTGAGAGAGAAATCATGAGTTTTTACGAGAAGTTTGAGCTGCTGGCTCCCTTGCGTGACGACGGGTGAAGACTTTCGCCGCCCGGGCGATTGCTACGGGGTTGACCGTAGAGGCACACCTCTTCGTAGCGGGCAACACGCCAGAGACGGTGGTGTTGCTGCAACGCTGCGCGGCTTGCCGGCGCAGTTGGCGGGCGTGGTCATCGAAATTGGCGAGTTTCAAGGCACACCCTATGCCGTGACGCATCCGCTGCCGAATGGTCTGCCTTTGCGGATGTGGCTGAACATGGTGGCGAATCCGCCGGCCGCAAACCCGATGGCGGCACCCGCGCCAGGCGACAGCCTGCAGACAGCCTTTGAAAAAGGGGCTACGCTGCCTTCGTTCAAAGTTCCGGAATTGAACCTGCCGAACCAGCCGCAAAGCCTGGAACAGAAGCTGATGAAGGGCGAGACGCTGCCGGCCTTTAAGGTGCCGAATCTGCCTTCCGCGCCCGCCCCCGCACAACCTGCCCCAACCAAGTCGGCAGATCTGCCGACCATGCCGATGGCAGCGGCCCCGGCGCAACCCGCCGGCTTTATGTCGGGCGCTGGCGCACCGCCGTCTCCGGCAGGGCCGGGCGAGTTTACGCGGATGTTCTCGGCGCCCAGCGCGCCTGCCGCATCCGGAACGCCCACTCCCTCTGCTCCCGTGGCATCGCCTGTTTCGGCGCCACCTGTTTCGGCACCACCTGTTTCCGCACCGCCGGCGGCCGCGCTGCCGTCCAGCCTTCCAACTGCACAGGCCCCAATTCCAACTGCCCCAATTCCAACTGCCCAGGCTCCAACCGCAGCTGCCCCGGCCGCGCCCGCCGCAGGGGAATTCACGCGGATGTTCTCGGCCCCATCACCCGCCGTGCCCCCGGCTGCGCCCGCCGCTTTGCCAGCAAACGTGCAGGCGAAGGCGCAAGAGATCGTGGCCGAAGTAACGGCCAAGGTGGAAGCCGCCAAGACAGCCGCCGATGACGACTTTGCAAAGCTCTTCGGCGTTGCGCCTGCAACGGCGAATGCGCCCGTGCCAAATATAGCCGTGCCAAACAACATCGCGGCACCAGTGGTTCCATCTGCACCAGTGGTTCCGGCTACACCAGCAACCCCTGCTGCACCTGCGCCAGGCGAATTTACGCGGATGTTCTCGGCACCATCGGCACCTGCGGCTCAGGCACTTCCCCCTCAGCCGGTTCCAACACCGCCAGCAACACCGCCGGTTGCCGCGGCGCCCTTGGCCAGTGCGCCGTTTCCTCCTGCTCCTGCTGCGGCAGCACAGCCTGTTATCACACCCCCTACCGCGCCACCTCAGCCCGCCCCACCGCAGGCTACCCCACCACAGCCAGCCGCCGCGCCCGGCGAATTCACGCGGATGTTTTCGGCCCCGTCCAGCAACGCACCAGCCGCCCCGCCCTCTCCATCAACATCGGCCCCTCCAAACACCTGGCCTTCAAACACCGCACCACAGCCCCAGGCTGCTGCTCCGCCCATGGTGAAAGCGCCGCCAACTGCTCCGCCCGCTGCACCCATAACACCCGCCGCGCCTGTAACGCCTGCGGCGGCCCCGGGCGAATTCACCCGCATGTTCTCCGCGCCCGTAAGCAACATCCCTGGCGCTCCGGCCACGCCAACGCCTGCCAATCGTACGGCTGCCCGCGACGAAGAGTTCATGAAACTCTTCCAGGTGCCGAACCGCGACAGCAAACCGGCCGCACCGGCTGCGGCAGCCCCGCCCATGCCCGCTGCGACGCCGGCGCCCCCTGCCGCGTCAGCCGGCATTCCGCTGGATCCCCCCGCAACGGCCAACAATCTTGGCGGTGCCCCTGGTGAAGTGACGCGGCTGTTCCAATCGGCCTCGCCTGTACCCCCGACCAACCTAAACCCAGCGGCAGCCGCGCCGGCGAGCTTTCCTCCGGTTACGCCGCCCGCCGCAAGTGCCGGGCCCACCATCCTGCCCTCCGACACCAGCAACGCCCCCGGCGAACTA